>JAIPMN010000248.1:0-16719 GCA_020650975.1 Apostichopus californicus | reverse complement strand
TTTCAAAAGAGAAAATGCTAAGATGCAACTTACAAGGCCTGGGAAGTGCCATTTCCAGCGATCTGGGAGGCATTTTCAGCCAAAATTTTCTTGTACGCTTCGCGGCAACTTATGGTGGCGCTCCGCTTAGATGGTTGCAATGCCAAATCTACAGTTTCGCCCCTCCCTTGGCAAATTCCTGGCACGCGCCTGAGCACCAGTGCCTTCTCGATGATAACTGGTAACATCAAATATGTACCCTGTATACTTGCATGACCGTTGGCACTGTTACCATTGTCAAGTTGACGCAATTGCAACCCGAGATTAAGGACGTGGATGCATCCTAGATTGAAACTGCATTTTGTAATGGTATGCACTTTTAATATGATCATATTGACATAGAATTGTCTCCCTCAATGTGTGTGAGAGTCCTATATGTGTCAGTTGAATTAGTTAGCCACTGAACCCATGCATGCATTTGGCAACTCATAAATTATTCCATCTAACTCATGCAATTGTTTTTTCTTGTCCAACTAATTCAATGTGATTGGTTTTATGAATTTTATCAGTTATGATGCGATTGTGCCAGAGAATGGGGGCCAAATTTCTAATTATGATTTCTTGTACTTAACGATACTTTTTGTCTGAAAGAAAATTCACCAAAAATGGACCCTTGGCACGAAAACCGGTCATGACAACTTAATTGATCCACTCTCAAACCCATTCACCTTACATTGAGACCGTGGCACGGTAAAGAGCAGATGACCATGTAGGAATGTATAGCTCTATAACTGTCGCCATCGTGAGGAGTGAAGCCTTACATTATAATAATGCAGATATGACACAATAATATATATGTATAGGCCTTCATGTGATATAGTACCCAAGAAAACATGAACATACCGCACTATACGACTGCGTGGTAAACTTTTGTAGGAATTCATTGAATGTCTGAAATACTATTTACAAAAGAAAGAAGAAAAGGGGAAAATCTATTGATAGATCTTGAAAGATTTTGCATTTTGGAGACGTAATCAACGAGGTCACAGCTCTCACCATTGTTTTTTATTATTCATGTTGTGAATAAGCTGAGGTTAATAGTATAGGCCTACACGGTCTGTGTAGAAATAACAAAAGGAGAGGCTTAGAATCGCGGATGTACCAGCTTTAATGTAGAGTCCATTCCTATAAGAAGAATTAATGGTATATACGACTTATGGGCCTTGGCAAGAAGAAGACGCTTTGTGACGAATTTCAAAATGATTCATGGTTCATTCTGATCACAGGAAACACATGTTTGCTAGCCGTAAGTTCGTGTGAATCGCTCCAAGATTTTCACATTCTTGTGCGGGCTCATCTTCATATAAAGAAAAGAAAAATAAATAGACTGATAGAATTAACTGGTAATCTGTTTATAGTTTAGCTTTTTGGAGACACTGCCTCTCCGCGTTATGCATATATGCACGGCAGGCTGCAACCGTTTGCTACTGCACATTACGGAACAGGTTCCTAATGACAATTGATTTATTTTAAACGACATCTAAAGACTCTTTTTTTCCGCAGTATTTTATAGTGATTGTTCAGCGCCTTGGGATCGAACATTTATATTTCTCACTCTGGAGTTCAGCGCTTTAGCGGCACTTGCTAAAATTAACACAAAAAAAAAGCAACCAACACAACAACAAAAATTGTAGTATTCCATTCTCGAGGGGCTATTTCTCTTTTTTGACCAGCCGCTTCACAAAGAAAAAGGAACAAACAATAGAAACAGGAACAATGAAAAGAAAAACAAAACGAATCATGTGGAAGATAATGCCAAATCATCGATTCAATGCAGGGTCGGATCCAGGTTTGAAGCCGACTACAATGCAATGGGATGTTGGGGTCCGATACAGGAATAAACAATTTTCAGACGCGAAATTATTCATTCTCAGGCTTGTTTCGGCTGTAAATTAAGTGTATAATTAAGATAAGATGAAAGGTTGTGCTTATAATTACTTTTATTTTTTTTTATTATTTTTGGTGAGGGGGGGGGGGGAGGAAGGGTAACCACCTACACACCAGGCTCCCCCTGGATCTTTGCCTGTATAATATCATTCGAATTGAAATTTTCATATTGATGCATTTTTTATTCAATTGAACTATAACAGAGAGCGTAAATATAGCCGTGCCACTCTTGGCTTACAAACGGTGGTAGAATGTGCAACGTCACAAAGGCCTATTTCACATAGCCGCATTCTTTCAAATGCAAAAGGTTGATTAATTTCATGTCTCATTATAACCGCACCCGTGACAAGCGGGAATAAAATGACTCACTTTTCAAACAATCAGCACTTTGTCTATATATGCACCGTGCTATAACGAAGCAGACGAATGACTTTAGTTTCACTGGCTCTGACTACACATACCGTATATAAATATGTGATAACGAAATTAAGGCAGAATTACTTTTTTTAACTGATTGTAAACAATATTATTGCTTGTCGCCTAATTGTTCCATTAGACCTCCCGTGGAGCAGCATTGGTGCTAAATGAACTATACGTTTTCAGTTCACATATACATTTTTTTTATCTAATTAATTAGATTATCAGAATTTTTGTCACTACATTTCTTTGATATGTGCATGTCTACCCCTATCAAACCCCACATTTCCATCAAATGATCCCTAACTACCCCCACGCCCCCGATCCACGCCAACCACCATTGGTTGGCGCGGAGCGTACAGAAATTTTTTGAGTTAAGATACACTCTAGATCGCCGGAAATGACCCTTTCCGGGCCTTGCTAATTTGCAGATAAACGAAGAATAAATAGGTGTTATCGCCATTTTGCAGAAAATTACACCAACAAAATGTGACAAATGCCAATAGGTAGATGAGAGCGCAATAAAAAAGTCAATAATCGCGAATAAGTAAAAAGTGGTAAAAAGCTGAAAAGGGCGCCAGCAGTCCATTTGAGCCCGTCAGGGGGGGCATCCGCCCCCCCCCCCGACTGTATGGACGCTCCGCTACTGTTATAAACGTTAACTGCTGCGTGTCGCATGAGATATCAACCTGTGCCACAAAGAATTGAAGTGAGACCTTTTTACATCCCACTATCCCTTTTCTTTCATATTTAACTTGGAAAGGTGAATCTAGGATTATAAAAACGAGGGTTATTGCCTTGTTGAATCCGACTTTTATCCAGGGGGATCTGGGGGTCGTCCCTCAGAAAAAAAGACGTCATTCTATGGCATATGTAGGCTATATCTTAGGTCTAAATAATTAGGTCTACAAGCAAGGTTGTTCTATGATAACTATAACTCTGGGTGGGGTTGAAAAGGCGCGGGGTCCATCCCAGGACCCCCCCCCCCCCACCGCCCGGATCCGTGCCTGAAAAGACAGTATTGTAACACAAACCAGTACCAGTGTATCATTATTAAATAATAATAATGAGATAATTGCTAAATATTTTTAATGTAAATTTGTGTTCATTTTCTGGAGTATAGCAAAGAAAGTAGTTATACCATCTGTAGTGTTGTGTTTTGATTTTTACAAGTTTTCCGAGTCTTTACCAAAAAGAAAATGAAACTAACAGAAAAAAGCATTCAAAAGTATACATACCTAGTACTTTCTCCTTTTTTCTCTCTCTCTTTGATGACTGTAAATCCAAATGTACGCGAAAACATCAACGTTAAGCCTGTTAAAAAGCGACTCATTCCAATGTGTAAACACAGTAAGTTCTCGCCATTGCACAGTATCTGCCTGATGATAACGTCGTAGAGCCGTATGATAACTGTGAAGAGAGGCGGCGTGCCTTAATCAATGTGTAGGGAGATTCCCAAACACGCAGTGGCGTGATATCAGCTGATCATCGTGCCACATCACGTACGATCGAGCGTATATTCAAATTCCTATTATGCCAAGCATGCATGGAGAGTGTGTAGTCTTCTGATCAATGCGGGTATTTAAATTCATGGAGTGCTTGTATCGATAATATTTCACCTCCAATCCTGGAAACGGATATTCAAATTGCTGTGAAAGCATGGAATCGAAGAGTGATGAAATCAAACCTTTTAAATATTTTAAAGAAAAGTAAATGGTCATCATAGTATATAGGCCTAGTAATTGCATCATAGACATATAATGAATGTTTCAGGTTCCATGGGATACGTGTAGGAGTGACCGGGAAGTGGGTTCACGGTATAGGGGCACAAACAGGGGGCTCCGAAGCTTGGGCGTGGAAGGGCCAGAGGCGAATGAAGGTTTTTATCGAGGGGGATTCATTAAGGTCATTGAATACAATTCTTATGTATGTGGGTTTTGGGGGTTCTCTTGCAATTTTTTATTTTTTATTTGAAACTTCAGATGGTGCAAGCTGAGGGATAATAAATTTACAATTTAGGACTATATCAGTAGCTCTAAACGCAAGCTAATAAATAATAAACTCGAAAATTTCCCTTAATGATTTAGGTAGTGACTGAACCGGCCCCCCCCCCCTTCCTCCCGATAGTGACATTATCTAAAGCATGCAGTAGGCTACATATGTTAATTGAATATTAAAACACATGCATAGAATAACAGTTTTCGAACGGGGGAATTCCACGAGACCGAAGGTCCGCGAGACCGAAGGTCCGCGAGACTGAAGGTCCGCGAGACCGAAGGTCCGCGAGACCGAATTTCCGAGAACTGATGGTCCGTGAGACCAGGGGTGAGGGGGGGAGCGTCCACCCAAAAGTTTTCACTTGTGGACGTCCCCCCCCCCCCTAAAATCTGATATCAATCAATATAGTGTAGTCTGTCAATTCATTTTCCCCAGTCTGAATCACTTTAATCTTCCCCGGATTGAACCGACCAAGTGACTTCCCCCAGTGGCATAACTATAATTTTTCATTAGAGGGGATTCAGAGAGGGTCAAAGAGGGGGGCAATATTGTTTAAAATAGGGTATCGCTATATCTATGATTATTAAGTTATATTGTATTCTAAAATTTCAATCCCCTCTGGTTACGCCACTGGTGGAGGCCTAGTATCAATGCAAGCCGCCCAGCCCCCTTGCGCAAGTCACTGGTATCCACTATGAAAAGATATGGCTGTAAATTATTTTTAATGGCACGCTTTATCAACGGAATATTACTGGAAGTAATATTTGTCTTACCACTATTAAAAGCCTTGTAATTGTTTTCGTCTCGCGGACCTTCGGTCTCGAAGACCTTCGGTGTCGCGGACCTTTTTTAATTTCGGTCTCGCGGACCTTCGGTCTCGTGGCCCGGCTGTAACCGCACCTTTCGTACGCAACACAATGTGTACGAAAGGTGCATGTAACAATTAGTTTCATTATTGTTTACTAATATCATATGCATGTGGCCTTTCTTAAAACGTACATATTATAGCCTAAAAGTACGGCTCTTTCATATGAATGTACTGAGCATGACCAGGATAAATCAAGTGGTTATTGCCATTATCTGTCATTATATTTTTAGAAACCAACCGTTTGTTGGGAGAAGAAGAAATATTTCGTCGACGCCACACTGACAGTTGCAATAGAAATTATTTTCGTGAAAAAACAACTCTGCTGTTAAAAAGATGGACGCATGCCGCAAAGGATATGTGAAAATGTTATTTCTCTATCATTCTTAAATGAGTACTATCCCTATTTGTGTATAACGACAATATAGGCGTCAAGACTGACTGGAGAAGGGTTTGTTATACAGCACCCTATCAAATTACTTCATACTCATCAATTTGACCTAAGACACTGCAGAGCATTCCATTACTATTCTTCTATTGCTTGGTGCTAACAAAAGAACAGTAAACAATAATGAATAATTGAATATTATTCCTCTTGAATTGAAAGGTAATATGCTCATCATGTGCCTGCTATTGTTTCCCCAAATCTGTCAACATATATACCCTATATCCTATATGCAGGTTCAGCATTAGTTCAACGTATTAACCAAGATATCTTTCAATGTTAGAGCTTTCAAACGTATTTCCGCTGCTAACAATAGCCTGGATTTTATGTTACATGTTATCACCCACCTGACATGGTTCGACAGTTCTTAGAAAGGTCAAACGTTCGTGGATTCTCCCATTGTGACAAAGGGTAATGAAAAACCGTACTAATCAGTTTGTTCTGTGCAGTGTGCGTGACAATGTGTAATGTACTTGTATTGAATGTTGTCAATATATATAACTGGTTTAAATAGTACGTACAGCAATATCCATTTCAAAGGGAGAATAAGCACGTGTAGTGATTTACGCATAGCAATCCTAGAACAATGGGAACGAAGATTTATTATTTGTAACTTTTGGCAAAGATTATGAAGGGACTGGACAGGGAAGATTTTCAATGTTTCAGGACGCCTATGAACAGCGTTACTCTAATCACTCTAATAGCCTATAGGCATTACAATCATGAAAATAGCTGCAACTCCCATCAAAATCCATCAAAGATTGACCATTTTACAAGTCTTTTCTTAATTCTAGGTTTATTTATAAATAAATTTTAGCTAATCAGCACATTGATGATGTACAGGTAGGGACGTGGCTAGAGGGGGGGGGGTGGGGGTATGGGGGTGTCTCACCCCCAACTTGGTAAAACAGACGATAGTTGGAAAATTGGAGCGCGACAGTCGGAATTTCCGACAGTCGGAATTTCCGACTGTCGCACTTTAGTTTATCTAGGCCTATTCACTATATATTCCTATGATTGTGAATGACCAAAAAATTGAAACATTTCGTTCAAAATTGACATTTAATCAGTCATATTTACCACGTTTTCCTTGCCACTTTGAGAAATTGTATCTCGCGATCCTTATACTCCACCTTACAAAACTTCGTATGATTTTGAATACTCCCCCAAAAATGCCAAATAAAACTACCGTCATAGGCGGGAGCCCAATTTGATTTGGGGGAAGGGGGGGGGGGGGCTGTAACGACTTGCCCGAAAAATATAACCAAAGTTTTCGCGCGCTCCGCGCGCGTTCCACAAGTTAAGGTGCATATCATATAGGCATGCATCGGTTCTTTCATCGCATGCCTATAATATACAACCATTTTCCGTGTTACTACCCTAACATATTGGTTATAATTATTGGGGAAGTCTTTACAATATTAATGGTCATAATAATATAATTTTAACCATTGCAAAACACATTGCAAATTATCTTTCTTTCAGTAGGTGCCCGAAATGTTATCAGCATATTGCCCGAATTTTCACAAAAATATTTGGTTGGGGGGTGGGGTGGGGGGGCTAATAAGTTTGTGAAGTGAGTGCCAGTGGGTAAAAATGTATCTAAAAAAGTGTCTGACTGACACTGACCGTATCGTTGACGAGTAGCGCGGGGGTGGGGGGGGGGTACAAGGCAGCAGTCGGAATTTTCTGGCTTCAAAACCCATCCAGTTGGATTTTCAGCCTTTACACACCCCCAATCATCACGCCTTAGCTACGTCACAGGGAGTGACTGCCTATGTAATTCCTTTGTTTTCACATTAACCTTCGTTTCAACTAAGGCACTGAACACAGGTTTGTGGGCCTAAGGCGACTTTTTGAAATATAAAGATGGGGTACAAATTCAATTGTCCCGCGACTGGCCGTTTAGGTAAGGGGCTGAACTTTTATGGAAATGCCAGAGGCGAATGAAGGATTTTATAGATTGGAATTCATTAAGGTCATTGGAGACAACTCTTTTGCAGGTGGGTTTTGGGGTTTCCCCGCACACACAAAAAGAAATAAATAAAATTTGAAACTTCAGATGGTGCATTCTGAGGCATAATAAAATTACAATTTAGGACTATATACGTAGCTCTAAATGCAAGATTGTGCTTATAAGTAATAAACTCGAAAACTCCCCTTAATGATTTAGGTAGCGACTGAACCGTCCACAGCCCCCCTCCCCCCCCACCCCCCGACTGTGGATCAGAGGTTGGGTCCATGCCCCTCCCCCATTTTCGCATTCCACTGATCCTATGGTGTAAGAAGGGTCAGTCGCTCCCAACTGTTAAAACTGATAGCCGTGGGAAAATTTATGTTGCTTCTCTCTAGTGAATAAATAAAGAAAACAACAGCTAATATAATGATAGTCACATTATCTAACGCATGCATGTTAATTAAATATTAAAACACATGTATAGAATAAAAGTTTTCGAACACCTTGTTCGATAGTCATGAACACATTGTGTTGCGTATACGAAAGGTGCCTGTATCAAGTTACATTATTGTTTACTAATAAATACTTGATCCTATGCATGTGGCCTTTCTTAAAACGTATATATTATAGCCTTAAACTAGCTGCGGCTCTTTCATATGAATGTAGCATGGCCAGGATAAATGAAGTGGTTATTGATAATAATTAAGATCATTTTAATAGTCTTGTTTCACATTATCTAAAGCATACAGTACATGTTAATTGAATATTAAAACACATGTATAGAATAAAAGTTTTCGAACACATTGTTCTATAGTCATAAAAACAATACGCCACGTACGAAAGGTGCCTGTATCAAGTTACATGATTGTTCACGAATAAATATTTGATCGTATGCATGAAGATATTGTAGTAAATACAACCAATTTACTTACTAGATAATAGGTGACGGGGAGGGGGTGGAAGCCTGTGGAGGCACAGATTACCGCCAGATTATGTATGCTTCTGATCAATTGTATTTAAATTCTTGTAATGCTTGTGTCGATAAGGTTTCCCCTCCAATCCTGGGAGACGGATCAACACCCCTAAACACGAACAACGAGGACCAGTGAGAAATGTGACTTGATTTGAGTGAGCAAACCACAACGTTAACTCAAAACGTTCTAACAAAAAGGATCAGTTTCAACAATAGCTACTTTTTGTAGCAATTGTATTCACAAAACTGAGAGGGCACGCGCAACACCTTGGTACGTGTAAGAGGCTGCTTAATTAAGAGAGAGACACAGCAATGTGAAGAGCTGCTTGCAAGGGTTACAGATATCAGGGAGCTGCTACTATAAAGTAACAGCTCCCTGCAGATATAGGTCTACTTGGTAACACGCAGTGGCGAAGCGTCCATACAGTCAGGGGGGCGGATGCCCCCCCTGACTGACTCAAATGGACAGCTGGCGCCCTTTTCAGCTTTTTACCACTTTTTACTTATTCGCGATTATTGACTTTTTTATTGCGCTCTCATCTACCTATTGACATTTGTCACATTTTATTGGCGATGACACCTATTTATTCTTCGTTTATCTGTAAATTAGCAAGGTCCGGAAAGGGTCTTTTCCGGCGATCTAGGGAGTATCTTTACTGAAAATATTCGGTACGCTTCGCGCCAACGCGTGGTGGTGCTCCGCTTAGATAGTGTCGGAAGCGCCCCTACAGACCATTCTCGCCCCCCTTGACCAATACCCTTAGCTCCGCCACTGGTAACACGGAGATTTTACTAACATTTTAATGACGATGCAAACAGCGGCATCTATCCAGTCCGACTGTTCCCTTTCGAGGGGAATGGTGATGCACACCCGACGATGATCACACAGTCACAGTCCCGATGCAAGGGGACTGGGGCTGAGAGCGGATCAGTCGTTTGGTAGTTTGGTTTTCGTGCCCAGGTTCTTTACTGGGTGACTTTTTCTTTAAAAGAGAATACACTGACCCTATATTGCTGCGATTTCACACGTTGTCAACACAACTCGGACTTGGAATCGACTACAACACTGATACGATTTTGTTCATGCATATATGCATGGTTTTAATTGGGTATTTGGGCATATTGATACACATTTGACTTCTATAGTTTCCTCGTTTAAAAAGACACATATATTCAATAAGCTGTTGATTAAATTTTTCATCATTATCATAATATTTATGTATGTTAATATAACGTATATGATGTGTACATCCATATTGTAAGGGTGACTACACATGTTTATCGATTTAATATCTCTTAATATTCTAAATACACAGTTTATTTATATCATACCAAAGTTTAGCTATTATGAAAGAGCTATTTTAAGAGTCAGAGAATTAAGGTTTAATTATAACGCCTGTATTGATGGCTCTTCGTGGAACAATACAGGTTCTAATCTAGGGCGACCTTTTTTGTTTGTAGTGAGGTGCACAAGATGCTATGGTGTACTCTCCCTGCAAGAAGGTACTACATTTTGTCAGTTTTGAAACAAAGTTGAATAATTTCGACTGATATATGCTGTACCGCATATACATGTTATATGTTTATGTACTGAAATGTACATTTTTTTTTATCCTGTCTAGACTTGGCTAACATCCGTTTTAGGGAGGGGGAAGGGGTGTATGGGGAGGGATTGGCCCACCACTTTGGAATTTGTTGTTTCGGCAAAATGGTGCTGTCATATTTATAATTTTAACTATATACGTTTATGTATATATAGTACAACATTAAATCTTTGTACGACTTACGTGCGTGAAATTGTGTTTTGCCGTCTCCGTTCCGTCCCCGAAATTTTCTGCGGAGGAACTGCTGCCCCCGTACCCCTCTGGCTACGACACTGATCTCAATTGATTGGAAAATTAAATTAATCAATGAACTGCATGAGTCGAGCTACATATTTGAAATATAGTTTTATATAGATATAAGATAAAAACATAGTGCAACTAACCTGGATCGTTTTATTGTTGTTTATGAATCTTTTCAATTGTTTTTTTTTTATCAGAATGTCGCAATCATTTCATTTGACCTGTAGGATACCAAATAATTTGCATAGCTTGAACGGCACCAGGTTCGGTTTATTTGTCAAGTATTTCCTGGTTATTTTGACTGTTCTATACGGTTCCCGCGGATGACCAGGCAGTCGATTCAAATGTGACAGGGTTCGAATCAAATTTGACCACTTTTCTGCTAACTTCCTGCCCAATGTTGGGCACTTAGTCAACATCTTAATAAAAACTGTAATAACGAAATTAATTGACCAACAAAGTTTGCTTTGCTAAAATATTTGCAACTACTTAGCTGTCGCAATATTTAATGTATTTCTTGTTAAATACGTTACCTGCAACCGATTTGTGTCAATTGTAATAAACCAGGGGTTCTCAAACTTTTTGGACCTACCGCCCCCTTTTGCCCCATTGGACCGGCCCAGCGCCCTCCCCCCCCCCACCCCCACCAACCTCGTGTCAGGGGCGGCGTCAGGGTTTGGAAAGTGGGGGAGGGAACAAACCAATATCTGCTGGTTGATCATTTTCCAAGGCTGACCAGTATTCACGAAATTGACGTAGACGCAGGAAGGTACTTCTGCATTTGAGAGAGCTGGCGAAGTGTGAGAATGTTTGTGTCGTGTGAGGGTCCTCCCCATTGGGAATTTTTTGAATATTTGAATGCCCTCAGATGCAATATGGTGCTACAAAAATTGAAGAAGGGTTGTTGGAATTCGGTTTGGTTTGGTATATGTTACAGAGGAACATAATAAGGATGTTGTCGGTTACGTTTGAACTAGGGGTTACAAAAGGGTTACCATATTACGGGTTCAAGCACCACCCGTCCCAGCACCACCCGCCTGGTTTGCTGGAATGGAAAATCGATGAACATAAATGGAGCCAGAATCGTTCATGGTGCACGAAAAGCGCGCAAAAATTGGAATGGTTTGTTTGATATATTTTTCACAAGAACAAATCAGGGGCTTTTTGATATGAATTCTTTTAACTCCAAATTACAGACTACGGAGTACCCCCCCCCCCCTACCCATTAGCCTGATTTAACGGTGGAGAAAGGTGCCAGCGAGTATGGACGAAAGAGGACAAGCAGCGCGCGAAGCGCACAACATGTTTGTAGTTTCATAGGAAAAGAACCAAAATTTTAAGAAAATGGTACAAATAGAGAGTTACAATTTGAACCCATATTATAAACTGACAGAATGTCTGAAGTATGTACTGGAATGAAGTTTTATATATGTATGGAGATTTTAAATGGAGATGCAGACTAATAGAATTAATGTTCTCTAAATACAATTTGAAGTGTCATTGTCAGTCGGATAATGTTAATTTCGGGAAGTCTCTGAGAATTGGTCAACAATTGCAGACTGGTTTCCACGAAAACGTAATAAAACATTATACTTTTAAAAGCTGACATTGCTAAATCGAGTCCATTTTGTTATTATAGAAATTTAAAATGTCATGTTTGGTTTGATGCCCGGGGAAAACGTCGAGTGTTTTTTACGACTAGTTTAACATAACGCTAACATTCATTGTTGACACTTGATAGACTTCTCGAATAGGAGAATTTGTAAAAACCGATGTGGAGAAACTAAGTGCATGCTATATAATTAATATGTAAAACTCATATTGCATCGGCAGTCGACGACAAAACTAGATCGACGAAGTTCAAGCAATTCTTGTTTCTGCACAGAAATTCAGAAATATTTAACAAGCATTGTAGCTCGCCAGTGCATGCATGCCCTCCCCACAAATTAATGCCAACGCCCCCTACACTTTGCCAGCGTCCCCATATCGCCCGTGGATTCTGTAGCGTCCCCTGAAAGTTCCAAGCGCTCCAGGGGCGGTGGGAACCACTTTGACAACCAATGTAATAAACTATACCCATTTAATGGGTCTACTTATACCATGACCAACTTGTGTGTTGATGTTGGCACAATATACTAAACGTTCATTAACTAACTAAACTTTTAGCAAACATAGATTAGAACAAAAGAATATATTACAAGGCTATCGAACGGTTTGAATGAATCTAATAAACATTAATTAAGGCAATTTTGGGTAATAATTGGGCAAAGTTTGATTACAAAATTTTAAGGAAAATCTTAATCCCACAGAAAATACACCAAGTGTTCTAACAGTGTATATTGAACCGAAGTGCAAATAATGTCAATGGATTCGTGAACAATAGTAGAAGTGTTAGGGCTATTGCAGCAATAAGCTCCCTTACAGATATTTTCCATGATTCGATTACTGCTTCGACCTACATATACACGTGTATTGACTGTTTGACACGCTTTTCGTAACATATTAAATATATATGTCTGTCTTAGTTGTTTTGTCGTATGTTTTTTTATGTTTGCTCACTTTCACGACCACGTTTCTTTATTTCAGTTTGATCTAACTTTTTTATCATTGTGTTTTATCTCATTTTCCCAGTCTTGGTAAATGTTCACTTTGATGTTAGTACCGGTGGTACGATCATTCAAGTTGACCAGTTATCCAGCTCAATCACACTAATCTGATATATATGATTTTTATCAGCATAGTCAAATAATACCAAGATGCTCCACATGAAACTAAAATAGCATTTATAACAGCCTATTGTTACTTTTGGCACTATGAATAGATTGTATTCCTCTATTTATAAAACCTATAAGTATAGACGCTTTATCTTGTGGTTGTTTCGACAAAACAATGAAGAAGTTAAGATGCTTCTTTCATTGTATTCAATTGTATTGTGTAAAGTATATCATGTTGTGGCTGAATAAATCATATTAGTTTAAATTTAATCTTCACACAAAATATTAGGGGATTGGTAACTATTCTTCAACCGATTTCTAGGTAGCCTTCAATATTGCTTTTAGTTTTTTTACCGTTGTAGGACGTTTGAAGCAAACGTGTGTGCTAGTAGGCACCATAACCGTCAACGTTACAACTGAAAGTTATACAGTTTATTTTGGAACTAGACAAGTTTCAGGTTTTTAAAGAACAAAGAAATGTCTAACTTTATCACATGGACTGGACTTAAATCAATGTATTAGATTTCAAGTCATGTACTCTACTGAGTTGTCCAGTACCCCAGAAACCATTGCACGATAGACTTACATTGCTGTTTTACTTATATATTTATAAGCAAATTCCAATGAGATTGTCCTCTATAAGAGCGAAACAAAAAAAAAACAGAACCGTCCTTCTAATCCTGAGATGACAGGGTTGAATCCTGTTCTGATCACACAATTCTTTCAGAATTCAGTTTTGAATTGATAATTTATTTAGACAATTTTCACTAATTATTTAATTAGTTAACACGGTGTTTAATTATAACTGAAATTTGAAGTTCGTTACCAATAAATACTTCATATTAATCACAAACAAAATGCAAATGAGAAAGTTTTAACATTTTCATCTTTAGTTGAGATTTCCTTAAATATTCGAGGTAACGAATGACGATTTTAGAATCTAAATCAACGCAAAATACTCATTCGACAGGCACGGTTGAGCAGGGGATGTGGGCGTACCCCCACCCGCCCCCCTCAACCACACACAACAAATCATATACCTAATTATTAGCCCAATCAGTGCATGAAGACGTTATTATAGACCACATTTATAGCCTAAATATGCCACAGAACGCACCATTCACTTGCCATGGTTGCCTGCGGATTAGCCCAGATTCAGTATAAGCGAGTCGGCTTCAACGACCTCAGGACCTGGACCACACCCTCTCCGTTTTAAATCATGAATCCGCCTCTGCCCGATCCTGTTGTTATGAGTTCACTCGATTGACTGAGGAAAAAATCATCAGATGTTTTCCGTTGTTCTAATTGTTAGAAACATCGAGGCAGAGCAAGGCAGCTGGATCCTGATTACACAGTATTTTCTACGTGTCCGTGACCTTGCTAGGGTCTTGTGATTGGGGGAGGGGGGGGGGGGAGGAGGGAGAATCATAATATTCCAACTAAAGCATCATCATTTTCCAACTGGGTGGATTCATGAGAAGGGGGGGAAATGCAAGTTCGAAATTTTCAGCAGCATAGCACGAGTGGGTTGTCAATTGTGGGTTGTCGAAAACGCCAATTGGCCGTATTCAGACAATTTAAAAGTTATTTTGTATATCTTCAACCTTATTATGGGTTGTGCAAGGAGTTAGAGTGAAATCTTGTAATAATGTAAGCCTAATATGAGAAAGACTAATACTATTGACTCTGAAATCAGAATTATCATGTCAAGAGTGCGATCAGCTGAAATTATTTTAAGAGATGTTGCACTAGATAAGCTTTTCCAACTGTCAAATGTTTGACCGCCAATTTTTCAACTATATTGAAGATTCAAGCCAATTATTGGGGTGGGGGGGGGGGGGTGAGACAACCCACGCCCCCTTGTCGCTACGTCCCGTTGTCCGGTTATATAGGGGTAGGTTACGGAGGTAACGCTGCACCTGCAATTTGGAGGTTTAGCCTATAATATTGCAATTAATTAGATTTAGTTATAGTGATGTTGTGATGCACATACAACTAACTATTATTTACATAAGGGGCGTCCAACACAATGTGACATCGCTTGCTCAAGGTGTGTCAAAGTCATGCATGTATAGCCCACCTAATGCAAAATACATGCAAAATGCAAAATACATGGTGATATAGTGTCATTAATTTAATTTCCAATTAAAACAGTAAAACTCAACACTGTGATTAATGAGCGCTATATGCTAAAAGATCCTTAGTCCACTCAAAAGGGATATTAAGGTGAGCTTAATTAAAACAATGTAGTTCTCATTAGCGGCTTTTCCTCCATCCAATGTTTATTTCTGGTCCTCGCAGAAATTAAGTGAGAAATCCTGACCTAGGCCAACACACACACCCAAGATTTCAGTGGATTGTTTGTAAACATATTCTACTGCCACTGCAGAGTGTAGGAGTGATTCAATTGGCGATATTTTAAGTATAGTAGATAAGATAACAGATTAGGTGGTTTCTTTGTTTGCGGAGTTTATTTTGAACTTGCAAACGAAGAAAAAGAAGATAACATCAAACTATCGGTGTAATATCTCTTTGTGATTTATTTTTAGAAATCAGTCGATATTATAAATAACTTACTTGTGATGCAGCTTTAGATAAATCTTCATGACAAGTTGTTTGCTTACATGCAACAAAAATAGAATCACGTAAATAATACTACTTAGGTGGATATTTGCACTGAAGATTGCGAACCACGCATCAGATATAATTAGAACTGTACATGTTAGGCATGGCTTATGGCGTTTTACTATACTTTTAATCTAATCTAAAGAAATCCTTAATTCCCCCCCCCCCCCACACAGACAGAGGCAACGGAGGAGGGTTAAGGTGAAGGTCCCAAATTTGAGGACATGTGACTTTGATTTAAAGGGCTAATCAAACAATCACCTCGAAACTTCCTGACAAAAAAAGGTTTCTTTATGCATTCTATATATCACAAACTACCGTATTTGACTTGTAATTCTTTCCAACAATTTGGCACTTTTGAAAGGTTTATTTTTTCTTCAATTTCATTTCTCAAGAGAAGAGACTTTTTAATTAACATTTTTCTGAACAAAGTGTACTCTTGAATTACAAAGTTAAAAGGCACTTATCTGATTCATGAACGCTTGCGCTTTCGACGTTATTCACCCCCCCCCCCCCATACCAATCAGTGGCGGCGGAAGCCAATAATTTTAGGGGGGGACGGATATCGAAGTCACTATCTAAGCGTAGCGCCACCATCGGTTGGCGCGCAGCGTACTAAAAAAAATTGGGTAAAATAGACCCCTCAGATCGCAGGAAATCGCTATTTCCGACCCCTAATAGTGTATTCGTGCACTAAATATTTTGATGTCCTAGGGTCTAAAAATTTACAGATTTAATAAAATATTAGCTTGCGTACAAATATATTTATGATCGTTTTTCAGCCATGCAGTGTAGATAACACTTAGCGGCGAACACTTCGCAAAATAGTGTTGATTCTCTGCTGAGCAGCTAACATACATAGCAGTGATTATTGACTGAGTCATTTGGCTGTCACTTAAATTGGCATTTGCGTTTAGTCCAGTCGCACTATTCATCTAGAAGTCAGGAAACTAGC
>JAIPMN010000247.1:553-25515 GCA_020650975.1 Apostichopus californicus | reverse complement strand
TTATAAAGGTAGAGATTTTCCATGGGAATTTAAGTGCAAACTTATTTGCGATACAAGTTGTGCGAACAAACACGGGTTAAACTAGACTTTTTACATTATCTTGTGTTGTAATGCGATCGGCAGAAGCGCCGCTTTTCTTTAATTGTTTCTTTCGTATATTTCCGACACTGGCTGCGTGTGTACGGCACGATGTCTTTTCTGTGCTCGTGTTCAGTTGGGAATAGGCAGTACATTGTTCATGGAGGATTGGCGGTTGATTCAGTTTATCTCAACTGATGTACAATAGCATTTTAGGTGACGACTAGATATTTCACCTATTGTTATCGGCTCTTTAAATGATTACTCTTCTCCCAAACCACAGAGCATGGAGATACAAGCTCTCTCTGTTACGTTTCCGTTATACTCTAAAACCAGTAAAGATAAGCCGATTAGTGAACAAAGGAGTGTAGTTAATGAGTACGCAAACGAACGATGACAAACGCTGTAGAACGGTGGAACGGTTGCGAACGCAGATATGCAGCTGAACGGGTTTGAACGAGTTCGAACGCTGAATTTGGACGTGTTCCCTTACTCATAACTCCTGAGTCAAGCTGACAGTCAATATCATCAAAATAAGGTTTAATACAGGTGGTATTTTTAAACTTCAGTACTGCTATTTTAAGTCATTTCCATGCCTATGGTAATGCCAGGTCCATATTATTCTCTTTCCTTTTCACTTTCTTAGACAGAACTTATAGTTTGCCAAAACTTTTTCTAAACTTTTAAAAAAACTTTTATTTTGCCTTTGTAGGACCAATCTTTGGCAGCTTGATTTAGCACATATAGATCTGAAAGACTGATCAATTTATCAGACCATTTTTAAAATTTCCAACATTTTTTTTACATCTTCAACTTTTCCTCCATGGTTGCAATTTTTGACTTGACATTAAAGACTTAGTAATCAGCTTAATGGACTGCTTTCCTCTGAGATTTTAGTATTGCAGGAATATCCAATCAATGTAATATAGTGACTCCTTTAAGGAGTTCATTGTCTTTTTATATATATTATATAAACCATAATCCATTCAATGCATTTCTCACCAAGAAACACCTAAATTTACTTCAGCAAATTTCGTGGGCAAGTTTCAGTGACATTCTTCTGCTCAACTGGCATGGCTAAAATAATAAGCCTTTTAATGACAAAAACGGTTTCAATCTTGACTCTTGTATATACACAAAGTCAGCTAAAATTTCCTAGAAAAGAAAGGCATGTATGGGCGAAGTTGTTTTAGAAAACCAAAGCCATTTTTCTGCTTTTAATCGATCTTAAAAATCTAAAAAGATATTTATTAACAACCTAGTGACACAAATTTGTTCAGTTTGTGTTGATCTCTTCGTCTTATTTCTTTTTTTAATCTCCTCTATATTTGGTTTCCTCAAAGGAAACACTATGAGGTCACTCTTACCTGCCTGGCAAAAGTTGGTACGGGCAGCATTGCCAAAGTCGGCAATGACTATTACGCGTATCACAAAGTCAGTAGTTACTATTACGGTTAGATTCGTCCAACACGTTAGCATACAGAATAGTTGTACTCAAAACAGAAGTCAAAGCGAATTAATCAGGTTACATATATCTGGAGTCTATGGATTCTAAGTTCTTCAATACCACCCTCATTCCTTTAGGGACACATTTCATACTGTAGTTTTGATTCTTTTATACACAACTTTCATGCTTAGCTTAGAAAACAGAGGCAATGTTTTTCCTTAAAAGAAATACGTACCACTACTGTACTGTATATACATGGAATACATCTATACATGGAATAGAATTGAAAGAAGGGGGAAAATGAAATTAATGTGCAAAAACACAAATAATTCTTGAAAACTTCTTTAAAATGTTCTCTTACCTCCAGTTTATTCACTGCATCTGTAATGGCCCTTGAGACTGACGTACCAAAAGACTTGGACCTATGAAGATGAGGTAAGAACAAAAAGAAAGCAGTTGAGTAAATATATAGGAAACATCAAACAAGTTATTTGAACTCTGCATAAATATATATAATGATTATTTACAGAAGGCACCATGTGAATACAAAAATGTTTTAAGATTTTCCTTTACTTTTGAAGTTTATGATAAAGGGAACTACCATGTGTCTATACCATAACTAATTGCAGCTTTACAGTTTATGAATGCATGTACACGAGTATATTATTATTGGCCAAATATCATACACATGTCACTGGTGAAATGAACCACAACGTAGGGAAGAGGCATGGTGTCAGATGCCTTTGCAATGGATGTAACTATTATTACACTGACCACAGTGCTCGCAGGGTACAGTACTCTGATACCAAAGCGGGGGGAGGGGGGTCCACTGCAAAGGTGCGGAGGTTCAAGATCAATTTAACTCGTCTTAATGCTGAACATCAACGGGAGATCTGATCCGTAAATGTAACGCCCACGTTATAGTGATGGTAACAAAAATAATTATTTATCTTTCCAAACTTTGAAGATCACTCCTAGACTACAACTGAGATGGTTTGAGACATGACACAAACATTGCTAGATATGACATGTTAAATTAGCAACAAAGTTTCAAACTTTTAAAATAAACTTGTCATCATGACAATTTTGGAGTTTCAATCTTTATATGAGTTCACAAGTTTCATGGTGACACATAAGCTAATCAGGGTGTTTGTTTTTGCTCTACTTCGATATTCCTTTCACATAGTCTCTATCCCAGAGACCACACATGAGGAGAGACACTGAAAGCATGTGTGATAGTTGTGTGTTCTAACTTCACATGTCAAGTTGTACACTGTAAGCTATGTACATTCACTGTGCCTTGATCTCGCACTTCTTATCTCTCGTAATTTTCACTGTAAGAATGCTGACTGTGAGCGGTTGGAAGAGGAGCGGAAATTTCACCCAATCTTAACAATCTACTCCCATTCACCTACAGTACTCCCAACGACCAGCTTTCATGTTGCAAATTAATCTGAATGTACTTTTTATTATTAAACACAACAATTGCTGCCAATGAGCTCAATGTATTTCTTAAGAGGGAAGCACAAAAATAAATCAGATAATTCCAAATATTCTGCTCTAATTGCAATTCTTCATTTCCCAATTAATTTTTTTTTATCTTGGAGATAAAACTAGAGAAAGGAATTCTACACAGAAAGAATTTCTAACGAGGGAAATGACTAAAGAAAACAGTATGTTAGCAACATAATCCAAGTTTGTTCACAAAATCCCTCAAGTCTAAAGAAATCCTTCTGCCACAGCATGCACAAGGAAGGGGTACTCGGAGGCAACGAGCTAGGGAAAGGGAGGGATGGAGACTAGCATGGGGAGCATTTGGGATATTCAAAGATACTAACATGTCTGGTGCATATGTTGGTCTGGAAATAGGCCTACATGGTAACTTTCACTTTACAAATTACACATCATGCATGCTATCCAATGAATGTCTTCAGTCTGATAAAGGGATTGATCAAACTTCCATTGATACTAGTCCATTGAGATACTTATCAAACAAACAATTAAATCTAAATTGACAGATCTAAGCAGTTCTGCAATGATCGTTAATAGCATACAAAAGGGGAGCAATTTGGCCCCATTTTGTAATTGATTTAGAGGTCAATTGGTTACTACAGTGACAACTATGTAGTCAGATTTACAATATGTGCCAAATAACAGACCTGTAGAAACACTTTTATTGACAGGGGGGCTCTCAGTTCATTTTCTACGTGGGCCAGATAGAAAACTGTTGTTCAAGCAAAGGGCCAGTGGTATGAAAATATCAATTTACCTTACATGAGAAATTTGCATAGTAGACCGGTATAGGGTGCTCAAGCATATTATCAAGACAATAAGGGCCCACATCAGATAAGTAAAAGAATGAGGGACAATTCGTTTTTCAGGGGCTAGATTAAAATCCATGGTGGGTCAGATGTAGCCCAACCTTATGAAAGCCCTGCCTTATGCTGTTGCTAACTTGCTATAAGTTTGGGCTACATCTGCTCGGTTATATCAAGTGCTCTTAAGGGCTGGGCTGTTCTTTCTTCACAGGTCATTAGTACTGGCCCCAAATTAAAAAGTTACTAGAAGTTTTCAAACCTACTTTCCAGGAGGTGCTGATTCCTTTTTTACAGACATTCAAAAGTGCAGTTAAACATCTCAGTATGGATAGAGCTTGGGGTGGCAGTAAATTAGTTCATCATGAGTGACCATAATCAGAATTTCTAGCATATTTGGGGACAGTACAGATGTACTTTAACTGTGCTATCAAGGCTAGCTGTCATGCTTTTGTTACAAAATATAAATTGTTGAATGGAGACAGGTACCAGAGGAAATAAGTAATTAATTTCCCTCTTATTTGCTCTTAATATTTGTCCATTTTTAAGTTGACCTAGTTTGTGGAAAATCATTTTCAAGAAAGCAGACAACCCACTGCATAAGAAATTTACTGTTCTATATGTACTTTTTTTTATAGTTTTAATGCCATACTCTACATATTTCATTTCCCCCTGTAGCAGTTATTGACCAACTAATTCAGAAAGCTGCAGTGTTAACAAAAAATCTGTTGTGATTTTTGCTGCAGTATTGAACTGAGTAAAAATTCCAAATAATAAATTTGCCTCAGGGTAATAATCTCCAAATAAATTACAAATATAAAAAAACTGTTGGCAATCCTCAGGTGGAGATATTAGACTGATATCTTTCAAATTTAACCATCTCTTTTAACACAGAGCCAGTAAGAGCCTAGGACACTTAAACCTTCTTCAGTTCGGAAATAACCTAGTAAGTGAAGAAATTCTGTGGACGAAAGCAGATAGCGTTCTAGCATTTGCTTCGTGTTGCTCTCTCTAAAATCAAATTGATAATATTTTCAAGTAGACAACTACAAACATATGTTTAAATAACAATGAAGTTGAGAATATATCACTGAAAATTATAATGTACTGCATATATGCTCTGTCACATATCGATTACAAACAAATGGATTGACACAGCAGGTAGGATGTGGAATTACAATGCAATGGCAATGTTTTTGGGAACGGAATCAAATGTGTACATAGCCATAAACAAAGACTATCGTGAACCAAAAAACTGGTTCTGCAAATTTTAAAACTGCCACATACTGGTAAGAGTACAAACACTTGAACACTGCATCATTGGGGACATGTTACTCTTTCAGAACGGCATTACCCCTCCCCTGCCCTTCCTTCCCACCCCATCCCCAATAATCTTGATCCCTTAATGTATGGGTTACTTGAACACTGCATCATTGGGGACATGTTACTCTTTCAGAACGGCATTACCCCTCCCCTGCCCTTCCTTCCCACCCCATCCCCAGTAATCTTGATCCCTTAATGTATGGGTTAGATTTCAACATATCAACAGCAGTAAGAAGAGCCAAAATGATGGCATCTAAGAAAGTACTGCTCTTTAACTTATTCTGTGAAATTGCTGATGTGTTATTATCCTCCTGCCCTTTTGTGATTGCTGGGATGCTGAGTAATTACAAGGCACATCTTTGGTAACATTACCATGGTGACCATTGCAATGCAAAAGCTGCTCAATAATTTATAAACAACCTTTCAATACAAACAAAGGAAAAAACCTTCCTTACATCTGAAAGTAAAACATTACACCTATTACAGGACCTTTTTTTCATTTTGATGTCATGATGAAGTCAACTATAGGACTGACCTTTCTCTGTTGACAATGACCTCACATTTGATGCTCATTCCTCCAAGATAAAGCACTTTACAATAATCACTTTGATAATATATCTCATGCACTATCATTTACCAAGAGTAACCTCTGAGGCAAAGTTCACACTGATAAATGCAACATAATCTACCAGAATGCCAGCATATAAACAACAATGTGCATAGCTAGGTCGTTGTCCTCCACTCCACCAAGTAGTACAACAACGGTTGTTTTGTTTGTATTATTTCGAAAGCTCTGGGGGAATTTGTCTGGAAAATTTGATTTGGACAAGCTTCTACCAACTGCATAATACTAAGACACCACTTCTTCTACTTCAGTTTATAGCTTTCACTCACAGGGAACAGCACAAAATTCAATTTAAAGCATTAAAACTAAAACAATTAATAATATAAAAGAAAGCACTGAGACACTTTTTCAAAACCCTGAAGTATTTTGTCCAATATTTTTGTACTAAAATTGCAGACAAAAAAATCTCAGGTATGACATTTGTAGTATGTTTTGATTAATACATTAGATAGGCATAGACTAGAAGGAAGGCATGTTGGTAGTGCTGTGTCAAAAATATATTAGGTCTTCTGGAAGCACAAGAAGTATACACCATCTAATAATAAGACAGATTTTATGCCAACTTATTTGCTTTTGTTGCATTTTATGACAAGAATTTAACAAAATCAACAACATGTGTTGTGGGATTTAATTATTATATCACAAACAGGTTCTTTTAATTATTTAAGGAGATTTTTACTTTCAATTCGGCAGCTGTATACAAAGTCAGTAGGACTTGGAGGATGTATTGGGGATATCTTGAACTCCCAGGAAAATTAGCCAATTAGGATTTCATTTCAAATTACACAGAGAAAGGTAATTGCACAGATCTGAAATTCCAATGTCACTGATACCTTTAACTTCATCAAGACATCCTTGCTTCTACCACAGTGCAACAAAATGCAATGACTTGGGAACAGTATATATATTTATAGCTCTCCCTTTATTACACCTGCATAATCTTGCATTTTTTTTCAAGAAAAGAAAAAAAACAAGAAGACCACATGCACTGATAACAATATCTGTATCATGTTTTCAATGCCGTATCTAGCATTTTCATAATTATTAATATTTCTTACAATAAACCATAGATTATCCTTTTCATTTTTTTTTTCAATTACCATTTTGCAAAGGTTAAATAGTTACAAGTTATGAACACATTATGGTCCTTTCTTATTAAGAGTTTAATCATCCTACAAAGAATCCATACGCTGAGTCAAAGCCAATGCACTCAAGCCCTGCGGTTAATAACAGATTATAGCTTGTGTGTTGAAACTTGCAAATTGTCATTTAAACGAATGAATGCTACATGATTACCGATAACTCAACAGACACTATTGTATTCTTACTGACTGGACTGTAGCCATGTACAGTTTGGCTGATGTGTCTTCTAGCCAATGAGAGAACATACTTCAAGCCTATATGTCTATATATACGTACTAACACAGCTGGGACAGAAGGAAATATCTGTACTGAAACAGTTTGCATTTTGGATAACACAAACAGTTCTATGTATACAAATACATATATTTGGACAAAGAATGGAGTATGTGGTAAAAGGAATTCTTGAAAGATGACATTATGGGGAAGGGGATGGGGAAAGGAGAGGGGGGGTGGAGGGGGAAAATGAAGTATAACCACAAATGGCTAGGTGATGGCATTTCCCTCCTACCATAACAATACCTTTGTGCTTATACTGTTGATACAGCAGACCAGCCTACAGGCAATTCACCTCAATGATGTTTTCTAGTTGTATACATAATACTCTACCAATTCTTCTTGAAGTCTCATAGTTTCTCAGAAAAGGCCTTATAATATGGCACAGTTGAACCAAATTCCATCCAATGTAGTAGCCTAGCTGTCATATGTTGCTGATGAATGGATATAATTTGCACTTAATTTGCCCAAGGGCTTTGTAAATGAAGTATACATCTCTCGACGCAGTTTGGCTAAACAAATCACATCAGAGAATTGCCACATACTTGTCACATACTTGATTGGGTTTTACATGTCATAGCATTGCAAATTATACTTTATCAATAGACCTACTACTTAATTCATCAGGTTCTCAAAAAAAGAAAACAGAAAAGGTCTACACCACACTGGATCCAAATTACAAGCAGTGTCATATACTTTTGAATGAACAGATCATTGGTACTGTACTTTAAGTAAGTGCTCTTAAAGTGAAAATTCTTCTTTAAAAGGCCGTTTTGGTTAAATGCATTACATTGATCATACACAGTACATCATTACCACTTAATACTGGATCTGGGGTAGGAGAGGGGGTATAGGGTTGGCATGTTGTTCGCTGCAAGCATCACTCCCATGTGAGTAGATAAAAGACGATGGTTGGGTTGGTTCCCTTCTCCTTATTTTTGTATCAAAGCTACAGTAAATGTACAGTATTGCTCCAACGTAACATTTCCTAAGGATTAAACTTAAAGGAACTGTTCTATGTTATTTCCACCTGGTGGGATCGATGTTGTATAGAGAGCAAGTAATGAACAATTACAAGGAATTTTCAAACTTGCGTAAACCACTAAATTTCTTATGTTAAGTTTTCAATCACAAATACCATAATTTCAAAGATTTTGGCTATTTTCTGAAATGTGACGAAACATGAGTATAGCTCTGAAAATCTTATCAATATTAATTCAAAACGCTGCTTTAAACTTGGGTCTCAAAGGAAATCCAAAATGCTGATTATAGTACCAAGAATTGATAAGAAAACAGTCAAATATCGAAATTGAAATACAGTACATTATAAAGAAAAAATTGAGAGCGTTGCAGTAAAGTGGTTAAGGCAGTGGGCTTGTGATCTAAGGTTTGCAAGTTCGAGTCTTGACCAGATCATGACATTGTATCCTTCGGCAAAAGTACTCTCTTCACCCAGGTGTAGAAATGGGGACTTGCAAGGTAACTTGTAAATATAGTTGCATGTGCCCAGTTTGTGGCTACACCCTATGGGAAGTCGCCCAAGGGGATGCGTAGATTTGGTACACTTAATCATTGTTTTAATTGTGCTCACTTTTAGTGTGTGTGTGTGACAAGTTACCGATGACCAGGGGTTAAGTTGTAAAGTTGTGTGAGGGGGGTCTTGGCTTCAAACAAGACTGTAAACCTTCAACTTTAACTATGTTAAAAGAATTTCAATACATGAATTAAAATGTTTCGGTTGTTTCTCGTACTTCTTCAACATTTTAGTCACAGTCAATAACCTACTGTAATATGCAAGACATCCTTATACAACATATTATAAACACATGCAGGTAGTAAGCTTCTCCCTTATCATGAGACCATGCTTCCTGCACACAGCAGAGTTTCCAAAAATATTTTACAACTTCCTCAAGTATTGAATTACAATGACTGACCAATCTGATCAGGTATAAAACTGTATACAGACAGTACTGTACTTTCAGTTCCAGGACACACTTCACTTTCATATATGACTGATGTACATTCAGTGCACCTTCTTTTGATTGAGAATTTATACTTACATGCCTTCTATACTTTTCAAACGGAAAGAGAATTGGCACTTTTTATAGTAGCTTTTTGTGCTTCTGTGTCAAATTTCCAGAAACTTTAGGAGAAGTAAAATCTTGCAACTATCCCTATCCTTTCCGAAATCCTAACTCATCTTAAAGTACTACGGACACCTAGCCAATGTGCCCCATATACAGAACATTTGCTGTGTGTGATAATCTCATTCAAAGTATGTTGAAATGCTTCAAGAAGTTTTGATAAAACTGGAAACTCAGTAATATGTGCAAACTATGCCGTGGGGTGTTGCACTAATCAACATTTCTTACTTTAGGCCTGATTAAGTTAACCCCTAATTACAAGCCCATATAAATCCTTTGAATAATGTGATGTTACTCTTTTCAAAGAAGACAATAAAATATTTCAATAAATTGCCCTTAATAGGCCATAACAGAAAATTAGGCAGTCACTCCCTTTACATCATCAATGTATGTATGTATGCGTGTGTATGCTTGCGTGTGTGTGTGTGTGTGTGTGGGTGTATGTATGTATGTAATAAGTATGCAATGTACATAATATGCTAATGTTTCATCATAATTTAAACGGGAATTAAGAAAGACTTGTAAAATGGTCAATCTCTGATGTTGATGTTGATGGGAATTGCAGCTATTTTCATGATTTCTAATGCCTATTAGAGTGATTAGGAAAATGTTGTTTATAGGTGTCCGTAGACCTTTATTAAGTCAAAGTAGCATCATAATTGGCCCTGTTTTTTAATCTAAGGATTGACTCTCGCCTCTCCAGAGCCAATGCCGACAAACTTGTGGAAAGGAAAAAGAGACAACCATCACATTACTGTTGCATCCACATTCCAGTGGCATTGTAATGATAAATTTAGGAGGGAGGGGGGGGGGGAGGGAGAGGATAATTGATCAGTCATTTTTTGTGCTGGGTTGTTGCCTAGATAGTAAGGTTGCAGGTTTAAACATTTTGACAGAGGGTTCCCTATTTTCAACATGGGATGTGTCTTAGGTCTTGTCCACATTTAAGAACGCAAGGCAATTATTGATATTAAGTCTGTGGGAGGATCATCAATTAAGAGCATGACGCGTTCACATTTAAGAACGATTGAGTTTCGTATTAAGTCAGCTTGCGAGATTAATATACTGCGCAGGCGTGCTAAGGTCATATCAGCTGTTTACATTTTCCCTGTGCTTTGCCATTGCCACATGTGCTGTACTAATTTGGTACGTACTACTGAGTACACACCTGCGCCGCAAAGTTCAATCAGCACACATAAACAGTATACTGTATTCAAACCAATACATACCACTACACGTTAAGCCAGATTGAAATTTCATCCAAACCCTTCAATGGATGAGCAAACGATCTTGCTTGTCAGTGGTTTACTTCTGATGTCGTATTTGAGGCTAATCCAACATCGAATGCATTTAATTTTAGGTCTAAAGACCTAGTAAGCTCTATGGGTAGGCTAATGTAACTTCATTATAGGCTAGGCCAGGCGTCATGGGTTTAACCTTTACCAACTGCCGTAGCAACCAAATCCAAAATCATCCGTTTTGAAATAAACATAAAGTTACCGATTTGGCCTCTAAAAAAAATCTGTGAGTTCGGCGTACAATGAATTACAGTTTATTTGACTTAAGTGGAATGCCATTAAGTTATTTTCCTTTTCGTCTCACAAACTTTACAGCGGCTTTTCAGCAGTGTTGGTCGTATCCGTTCAAAGAAAAATGAAATGGGTTCACGTATAGCATCATTTGGTAGTGTTTCGGTTAAGAAAGGCAACGGTCTGATATGTGTACAAACAAACACACGTACGTACTGCACGATCAGAAATACCCGTCCATTTGCAACTGGATACAGCGGATATTATACAACTAAATGGGAAAGTCTACGACCGTTCACAGTACATTTATTAAGAACACAAGAGGGATTGAAGAAACCCTGAAAGGAGGATTAAAGTATGAGTACGTAAGCGTTCACACTAGGGAATTAATCGCCCTTGCGGACCTGAAGTACGTGTGCGTTCTTAAGTGTGAACAAGGCCTTAGTGCTACCAGAAGTTCAACCTTTTTCTTCATGTGTGTTTTTTTTTACACTTTTAAGGTGTTGATACTGATTCTAATTATTACAAGGTAATTTCTTTACATTCAGAATAAATTTCAAGTTGACTTTTAAGGTAGTTGTGCTCCCATGGGAATTTTCTCACATTTATTGTTTGTTTTTTTTTACTATAAAGAACTGTATATATTACAGTTTTTAACTCAACTCTCAAAGTTCCCATTTCAAATAATGTATAAACAACAAATTACAACAAGAGCACAAGGGCACTATGGTTCCTTGCTTGTAAAGAATATTTACATGGGAGCAGCACTGTCCTAAAATTGTTATGTGGTCCGATGTACACACACATAACAATATTATTGCCAAAAATATCACAATCCACCGTCGGTCCTTTTGAGAACCTGTTGAGGACCAGGTGTCTGATATGAGCAAGTGTTGGCTCTTTTTACAGAACTCACAGAATCATCCTAACTGTACTTATTAAGAATTGTAACATAACCAAACAAAATCTTGATCTCTAATAACTTCGTACACAAAGGTTGCAGGTTGCAGAGGAGTCAACTTATGGACAATTTAGATCGGAATATGGCCACGAAAATTCAAATAATCAACAAATTAACCAAAAACATACAGTAGACCAAACAAGAACAAATGTTTGATCCAATTTATTTCAGTAGATCAAAGTTTTAATTGTGCATTCACGGGTGCTAATCAATCTAGGTTTTGTCAATTACAATTAAACACTTTTCCAACACACCTAGGTAGGATCAAAATGTTTATAATCAGTAAGCCAAATAGCATCAATTAGCGCTCTGAATATTGACTTTTTCAAAATGCTATGGTTCCTGACATCGTGTGTACGAAACTGTTACACACTGTCCATCTTTACACTTGTAATGCACTGTGTACCATTTTAACATTTTGCAATGGATAGCTGATGAAAAAGTATTCTCTGTAAATAGGTAGCTTTAACAGCAATATGGCAGAAAACACAATACAATACTAGCTTTGGAAAGTCCTAAGTCAAAGCTCCAGCTCTTGTGGGTAAACACTGTAAACCTTGTAATTCTTTCTTTATTCATTTACCTTGACTAAGTTGACAATACTTACTTACTTAAACTTCTTTTGTGTTTCTTTTGAACCTCTTTGATTTGCTCAACTAAAGCTTTTGGATACTCCATTTTCTTTTGGGATTCCCATTGACGAGAATGTGGCAAACTCTCTTAGAAATCTCCACAATCTTGTTGTATCTAAATATTTATTTATTCCCACATGTGCAGTATTGTCAGAATTGATGACTTTAAAGTATTTACCTCCTGTTTATATGAAAGTTAAAAGTTGATGGTTTACAGTTTTGTTCAAGGCCAAAGCCCTCTCACAGGCTTTACAACTTAACCCCTGGTCATTGGTAACTTGTCTCACCCACACACCAAAGTGCACAATTCTATCAATCTCTCCTGGGGCACCACAACCATGTGTCCCCCAGGGGACTTCCCACAGGGTACAGCCACAAACTGGAGCACACAACTATATTAACAAGTTACCTCGCAAGTCCCCATTTATACACCTGGGTGAAGAGAGGCAATGGAGATAAAGTGCCTTGTCCAAGGACACGATGCAATGATCTGGCCAGGATTAAAACCTGCAATCCTTAAATCACAAGTCCACTGCCTTAACCACTTGACCACAATGCCCCCATATAGATTATTACACCCTGCAGGAGGTTGAAAACTGAAGGGGAAAATGTGGGGGGGGGGGATTGGGGAGATTCCTTCGAGCCCAAAATAAAGAACTTTGTTGAATTCTACTATTTTGAGTGCTCCTTTATCAAACTACAATTTTTTTTTAATACCAATACAGAACTCTTTTGTGTCTCCCCAAAGCCAATGTACAGTAAACAATCTTGTTTGATTTCCAAACGATTTATAATTTATTCCTAATTAAATAATTCCCAATACAATTTTGGTGGACTAAAGTTACAGATATATGCCTGTGTATTTTGGTATGACAAATTGTGATACATATTCAACTACCTAGTGTGCAACTACATAAAAAAAATAATAAATACAGTATCCAACCAGAATGCAAAAATGCATTGTGGTTTCGATGATGTAACATGAGCAGTTTTCTTCATGAACCTGATGTAATGTATAGTGATGGTAAACATGTTTACAAAGGTTTCACGATTTGACCTCTGATGACCCTAAATTACCTTTGACCTTCACCACAAAATAGGCTTCTTTTACTCAATGTGGTACTTCTACACACTAGACTAGAGGTTGGCCCAAGCTTCCAGTATTGAGATATCGTATTTACAATGTGGTACTGCTACACACCAAATATGAGGTCTGCCCATGATTCCCTTTCTTGAGATATCGTGTTTACAAGGTTTTCACAATTTCACCCCTGGTGACCTCAAATGACCTTTGACCTCCACCAAAAACAATAGGCTTCTTGTACTTAATGTGGTAATTCTACACACTAACTATAAAGTTGATCTGACTTTCCTTTCTTGAGATATCATGTTTACAAGGTTTTCACAATTTGACCCCTGGTGACCCCAAATGACCTTTAACCTCCACCAAAAACAATAGGCTTCTTGTACTGAATGTGGTACTTCTATACACCAAATATGAAGTTGGTCTGACATTCCCTTCTTGAGATATCGTGTTTTCAAGCTGGGCATCACAAACGCACTCTCACACTCTCACACACACCCACATGTTTGTATTACATTCAGACCTAGGACCCCATTGTATTTTCCATTGTTCAAATCCACGTACCCTAACCTTAACAATACCCCATACAATAGAATTCTTCCGAGGACGTGGTGATTCTTTAGAAATCACAACCGAGGACCTGGAATTCTTTTGTTCAAGTCCTCGGTCAGAATACAAAACAAACGCACCCATACACACATACGCCATCATGAATGCAAAGGTTACAATTATCATCGAAACCAAAAACAACACAAACATAACAGCCATTGTTGGCAGTAATATTCTTATACACATACAGTTTGGACCTATGGATCCATGGGCAGGCATATCAAATTTACAAGAATTTCAATGTAGTTTTAAACTTGGAGTTATCATGTATAAACACAAACTTCGGACTTAGACCACTGTAACCTCAAATGACCTTTGACCTCCACCAAAAACAGCAGGATTCTTGTCATCACTACAGTCTACCTATTAAACATGTGTGATGTTCATAACAAGCTTTGCTACTAGAGTTAGTGTCAGACTTTGACCTCTGTTGCCCTCATAATGACCTTTGACCTACACCTAAAATAGGGTCATAATATACTCACTAAGCACCAAGTTCAAACAATATGTACTTTAGTTATTGCATTACAGATCACTTTGTGCTCACTCACTGAATGTCAACATGTTTAAAACACAGGAGTGCCTCTCAGTCTCTAATTGAAATCCTCAGGAATACACACTCATTGTTGAAAATTGATATTCAAGGGGAGACAAAACTATCATAAATTAGGCACCTCACTTACCTCTTTAATGAGCAGCTTTCATTATAAACACTTAAACAAAGTTCAAACTGATTGTTCAAGCCCTGGTGGCAAAGTCAATAAGTAATGTCCACCGGGTAATTATGAATGGTCAAACTACCCAACAGAATCCGTAAGATGCACTGAGTTTAATTAAACACAGGTCAGCTCAGTCAAGATTGAGTGCTGGAAATGTTATTGGTCAACACAAATAGATATCAACCATCTTCTTCATCAGACCAAACAATGTAGGAAAATTTGATCTAACTTTTACTTTACTTTTCACATGACTGACTCATTCACAATATAGTTTTATCAAATACTTAAGTACGAATAGCACCCCACTTCTCTCTAAATACTTCTGAAACAAAATATACTTTGTTTCAGTCAGCCCCTGGAAGTAGATCCTGCTAGGATCAAAACCTACACTCTCTTCGAAATAAAATATACTTAGTTAAATTCATCATTTTATAGCAGCAACAATTATCATGTAGAAACTGCGGTATATGATCAGTATTGAGCAGAATGAATAGACATACACTTGACATACCTCTGAACGATAGGAAAACAGGATAGTATATCCTCTTCCTCGCTCTCATCTTCTTTATCACTCGGATTAGGCGAGGAAGGTGCGGCGAAACAAGCCATGTTCAACACCGTAAGAAACATTCTATCATTGTCTCTCTTAGGAATGTCTCAGACTCATTTCAAAAGAACGGACAAGCCACAGGTTCTAGAAAAAAAAACACCCGTCTTTATTTTCATACTTTGTTCCTCCAACGACAACGGCGGAGCATCCAGATATAAAAAAAAGTTTATGAAAATTATAAGTGCTAAAACACCTATAAAATATCTGTCAAAGGATGGATTGCTTCTAACAGAAAAGGTGATGTTACTGTAGTTTCACAGACTGTGAATATCGTCCAAAATCAAAGCAAAGTCATGACAAATGTTTCCACTCCGTAGTTTGACACAGATTTATTCAAATAGAAATCAAGGTCAAATCTATTGACAAGGGAGAGATTGCAGTTAACTGGATAGCTTGGCTATAGAGTGACCACAATCCTCAAAGCTTCATGTGAAATGTCTGTGCCTCTGTTATTAGCTCAACATATGCAAAGAAACTAACCAGTGTTTCCTTGGCAAGTTTCCGATTTCTTTCTCAAAACATTCTATCCAGTTTGACATTTCCCCCAAGTCATCAAGCCAAATAGAACAGGATATATGACAAACGCAGTCGGACTAAAATGTTATGCATCAAACAAGGACTGTACAAACAAGAAAGAAAAGACATCTTGATTTATAATAAAACAGAATTTCAGAGAGCAATCCTCAAAATTCTAATTAACATGAAAGGTGGATACACTAAGTCGTAGGTTAGTGGGAGGTGAGAATTGTGGGAAGTTTGGAAAATTATTCAGAAGAGCTAATAGTCTTGTTTAAAACTGGTTCAGTATAGCACTGAAGATAAGCTGTCAATGTGTACTTTTATTGATAAAATATTGGTAAAATATTTCTCCTAATTCTTTAACTGCAATTCATGTCAAACCTCACAGCTGAACATTGGTCATCAAAAGACTGTATGCTCCACCACGTTTAAATGAGCATAATATTTAAAAGCACCAACCAGACCTATGTGTAGCATGCTCTACTGCATCAGGCACATCATAGAAACACATGTACAGATAATTTATCCAAGTAGGAGCTCAAGCTATGGGAAATCAAGGTCGGTTCACGATGAAACCTATGAGACCATATCGCAATATCACCAAAATTGCAAAAAAAATAAGTTAAAAGGACTCTGTAGCTGACGGCCAACTTGTAATTATTTTAACACCCCTTGTACTTTTCACGTTCCTTTACAGTTTACACAATTTCAAGAATAGGATATTTAACCCGAACCAGTTTGGAAAATGCTTTTAATGCAAAATGTTTTCAACTGCTACTATTCACACAACTTTCATTTGGCAAATCCATAAAACCATGATACCGTAAACCTGTGCAAAAGCAGCAAAAATGGTAGAAGGATGTTGCAAGGCTTTTGTTTAAGTGTTTTTTTTTTAGTTTTCTTTTCCACACTTAGCTGCCCCCAATCTATTTGAAAATAACTCTATGTGGTTACAACCATATCACTCTCCTATTCAGTGACATTGCACATTAAGAAATCCAAACCTGAAACAAATCTGTCCCTTGAAAGGTAAATGTAATGAACCATGTGTGTATTGCAATGCAAACATACTGTATGTATCCAAAGGTTTATGGCCTAAATTCACCGTCGCCGATGTAGTGTCTATGAATTAGATTGTGAAGCAGTATGCAGTTTTCAATGAATCTAAACTTACATATTTATAAATATTGACCGAGGGGACAAGTGCATTTCAAATGTGAAGACCCTGTGCATTGGGGTATATTTTCAGAATTCATAGTTTAGTAAATAAGACCTGGTGGATAATTTGTCGGAAGAATAAAACTCTATCGATATTAATAACTTGATTACCGGTATATCTTTGTGTATACTGTAGAGGTATATATATATATTCCATAAAGGCCAAAAGTTACATACTGGCAGTATTGGTACATGCAGTAGAAGCCCACACTGGTATCACCTTTTAACAAACTGTTCCTTATTTCTAGCATACTTTGGGTCAGTATAGTGAAGCATATAACCAATGTCAGGTTTGAATGTGTTACACTATATACACACACCAGAATGATTGACATTGTCTAAGCTGCATACCATTCATATTAATAACCACAAGAGTAATGCACACACATTCTATCCTGTTTTATGCAGGTAGAATTCTGTAATTAAATATCTAAAATAGGGCTAGAGCCTTGCATTCTCACAGGAAATGGGAAGTATTTGGTTAAATGCACAATTGAATTTAACTCCTGTTTGGCTATGTTAATGGATAGACACTGGAAAGAATTCTCTTTTTCCAGCATATACATGCTGTAGCAGTGCATTGATGCATTGATGAATGTTTGGTGGCTATTCTGAGCAAGACAATTTCTGTCTTTCAATTTAGAACAAAAATATTTATACAACAACATTTTAGGAGCCAAAGAAGACTTGATGCTGATCATGCTGATAGATACGACAGCCTTTCGCAGCTCGAGTACTTTGTATCGCACATAATACTTAAGGAGCAAAGTGCAAACATTGTGTCCATTCAAAATTAAATATTGCTTTATGATGGAGAGTTGTTAGCATGAATTGCAGTACAGAAATATTAAACAGAAACTAGTTTTCACTTGTTACTATAGAAGTGTACATTGACAGCCTGCCAAATATGACTAGAATTCCCCCAATGCCACACAGTATGCGAGAATTCCAAAGTAACATCTCACAGTAATTTTGTGGCTTGTTTCAGAACCACATATTGAGCTGCCTACCCGCAGTAAAAAACAACAGCATCTCTGACTTCCAGTCCGATGATCAGTCGACCTCTGGTTACAAATTTAAATACAGAACTTTGTTAGCTTCCAATTCTGCCACATAACTTATTTTGACAATTATTTTGACAATGTTGAATGATATGAGTGATCAAAGTGAATTTAGCTGAGGCAACTTTTACTCAACTACATTGTCTTTTCAGCAGAATGATTTGTCTTTCTAAATTCAAAATTTATGTTAAACCCTCCTAATTCTGCTAATCCCCCCCATACAATCCCCTCCTCCCCCTCCCTCCTCCTTCTCCAAATCATAATCATCCATTGCTAAATATATTAGATGATTGCAATTTCCTGAACATTTGTGGTAAGAGAACACTTGATATGTGAAGTTAATCTCCTACATTGATCACCATGGATACTGTTTCAACTGAGACAATACATGACACTTTTGCATATAGCTAACTGTTCTAGCATAAATATACCAAAATCAATGTTATTAAAACCACTACATGAACTGTATATATTTAGTCAGTGTATTTTTCTTCTGACATCATCCTTACTCCTGTTTCCTCCTCTTGACCACCAATTCCAACAACTAACCTTGCTCCCAACTAGTAAAGCTCACTCATACCACTATTTCCATGCTATTTTACACAAACTCATTACTGATAATAAAAATTGTGTTTAATACTAACTGAAATCTTCCTATATGTACACAGCTAATATTCATCTTCTATGCTAACATATCAACACCCCTAGCTACCTTAAATACAATTTTCCTAACTCTAACTGCATGTAGGCAACTTAAACACTAACACAGTATCACCAACAAAGAGCATTTATGGTTTCCACAGATACAGTACTACATCTACCACTCTATATAAATGGTTCATAACACACTCACAGATACTGCTGTACACAGGCACACACAAACCAATTGGTTAAAAGTGCACAGCAGTACTGCTTCGCATAATAGCATATACACACTTGAAATTCCACAAAATTTTGTTTCTCAGCTTTGGTAAACATAATTCACTGAAATGCAAGAACAACAACACTGTGTTAATGACTCCTTTTTGAAATTTGAAGTAAACCACAATCCAAAAAGAAAAATTTAGAAGTTAACGCAATCTTTACCTCTCCGTGGTGAAGTATAGAAAACAATCCATGGGAAAATGACACATAGACAGGTGCATCTGACTATTTACATTTATCAAACGTGTGTGTGTGTGTGTGTGTAGGGTGCTCGGCTACTATAGAGATAACGACACTAACTGGAGTCAATGCCATGTACACACAACCTTACCTGTACTACTGCAGCGATGTGGGCAGCAGTGTGAAACATTTTAACATGTGGCATTTAAGCATAGGATTGAATTAAGAGATAGAAATGCAGTGAGAAGGACAGTATGACAGTTTCATGGTCCTTCCCTGAGCTCTTAACATATATAGCGTGTGCGTGTGTGCGAGTGTGTTTGTGTGACACCTCGCTTGTAAACAGGATATCTCAAGAAGTGAAGCTTGGACCAATCTCATATTTGGTGAGTAGGTGAACCACAGTGAGTAGAAGAATTCAGTATGTTTATAGAGGTCAAAGGTCATTTGGGGTAACCAAGGGTCAAATTGTAAAAACCTTGTTAACATGATCTCAAGAAGGGAAGCTTGGACCAATCTCATATATCGTGTATAAGAGAACCACTTTTAAGAGAAAAAGTCTATATTTTTTTGTGGAGGTCAAAGGACATTTGAGGGTCACCAGGGGTCAAATTGTGAAACCTTGTAAACACGATATCTCAAGAAGGACAGCTTGGACGAATCTCATAACTAGTATGCCATTGTGACACGTTCAGTACAAGAAGCATATTTTTTTTATGGAGGTCAAAGGTCATTTGGAGTCATCAAATGCCAAATTGTGGAAACCTTGCTACTGTATCTTCCACCGACCAGCCTATTAGCAAACATGTGCATTACACCTCATACGAATAGGAGGCTGTTGGCAATTGGAAAGAAGAGCATGGGCATCCGTAGAATTTAAAACTCAAAACTGGACGTTTTCCGTTGTATTTCAGGTTGGATGTAGTTTGGTTGAGGATATGGCCTGGTGCCGTTTATAAAACTTAACAGTTCGTCTAGTTAGATTTTTGACTATGACCAATCTCAATGCAAATTAATTGTGTAAAACGGTCATATCTTGACAGTGAGTTCACGTTGGTTAACACAACAACGTGAAGAATACCAGTCAAAATACCAATACACTTAAGATGGCAAAAAATCTCCTAAATTATTTCTTAAGGCATTTTCCCACTGGCTATCAGTCAAAATTTGCAAAGTATACAATAATATAAGGAGTTTTGAGACAAGTTTGCTGTTGTTGCTGCTAGAATTTCTTGGAAGATAGACGCTCTTACAACCTTAGATTTTCATTGCGTAAAGATTGCTTTGATTTAGGCTGTGTAATGGAGTAATAGCCATATTTTTATTGAGCCCCAATCTGCAGCAAAAAAAGACAAGATAAATAATTGAGAAATGTAAGAAGTCAGTTAATCGACTGAGTAGCCGTTCAAGGTAGCAGTGAGGTACTGTATAGGCTTAGGACTCGCACACACCTAGCTACTGTATATAGTATATACCTAGTACTATAGGAGCCCTAATGTAACAGAAGCCAAGCTATCTTTGTAGGTATTTTTGCAGATGTATTATTTTTAATTGTTTGAGACATTACAGTAGGCCTAGCTGCATATGTATAAGTCTGTGAAATGTTTTAATTTATTCAAAACTTACTTTTGGTGGGAAAAGTTTAACTTTCATACTGCACTATAAAGCACCATGTATCTGCCCAAGTGCCTAACCTTTGGTTCCTGTAAGTATACACTTAAGCATACATACACAATTGAATACAAATACAAATACACACACGCATATAGAAGTATATGCATATACATATACACCCGTGTTAATATAAACATGTATGCTTACTTACACAAACACAAAAACAATCATACATATATGTTAGGGGGAAAATATTACCATATTAAACAAAGGGATGCTACAGCGTACAATATATACAAAATGGGAAAACTTAAAATCTTAGTAGAGGTTTATTAGGGATCTAGAAAAGTTGTAACGAAAGGAGTGTACATTATGCTTAGAAGTTAAACTCTCTGGAATGGAATTCCAGGTGCTGATGGCTCGATAATGAAAGCGTGTCTTCGAAAAAGTTGGCCGATTGCCAGGAAGACGGAGACGATTGTTTTGACGTGTTTGATAATTGTGAACTAGGGAATTCCAAATGAATAAATTAGAAACACCTAAAGGTAAGAGATTGTTGAAGAAGCGATAGGTGAAGGTTGCAATATTAACTTTGATTATGTCATTTAATTTTAACAAGTTAAGGGACTTAAAAAGTGCACTGGTGTGTTCGCGTGGTGCAGAATACGTAATATGTCTGATAGCTCGTTTTCGGAGAACAAATAACTTCTTAAAGCGGAGTTACTAGTGCCCGACCAAGCAAGACTACAGTAAGCAGAGATGGGGATAGACGAGAGTTAGATAAATAGTACGAAAGATATGTTTCGGCAATATCTTTTTTAGTCTACCGATTATTCCAACGCCCTTAGAAACTAGCGAACACAGGTGAGAAGTATGTTCATGCCAATTAAGCTTTGAGTCAATAAGTAGACCGAGAAAGTTAACACGGGTAGCAGCTTCAAGTGGGTGGTTATTAATGATAATACTAAAGTTGGGGTTTTGAGTATGAGGCATGTTAAAGACCATATAGTTTGTTTTGATAACATTGCACGAAAGCTTATTTGAAGCAAACCAATCGGAGTATAACACAAGTTCACTGCAAGCAGTTCTCTCAAGGCGTTATTCATGTAGCATCATCAAAACCACATTGCAGTTTTGCTGTCTGTTTTATGTTTGGACTGTGGAAGATATGCTGTAAATAGTCAAGAGGCCATCTAAATTGTAATTTTGTGAGTAGCAGTTTAATGACTAAAGTATAATGATCTTTTCCATAATACCTACTACCCATATCATCAAATACTTATGGAGAAAACGATTACTTCAATGATAAATATTACTAACTATAAATCATCCCAAATCATCAAGGAATGCAGTCACCTTACAGGGAATAGTGTATCCGGTATCGCATCACAAAAATGCACCACTTGCTATACAGTGTTAAGTTGTATAGCTGTCTTTGTACATGGAAACCATAATATGTGGTAAGCAACAAAATCCCAAGCCTTCAAAACCGCTCTACAAAATTTTAACACTAAATAATTCTGTGCAATTACAATGCCAGTCCAGTCATAATGGTGGTACTTGTAGGGAATTAAATTACTGACACAGCCATGACATAGTGACAAAGAGGGCACATTCTACAGTTATGACAACATATGATTGAAGAACATGTGAAATCTAATTGTAACAGTGTATAATACAGGAAGAACCCTCATCACTCACTGATATTATCCCCCTTACTACTCCCTCCCACCTCCACCCATTCTCTCTGTCTCTCATCCTCCCTCCAGGAAATACTCCAAAAAACAGCCCACCACCCAGTTCAAGATATTTTCTTAGAAAAACTACTTTTTACTTCAAAAAGCTCACAGTAAAAGCCAGTACAAATTAGACATAACACATCAAAAGGTTTGCAAATGAAAAGTAAAAACATTACATTTCATTGTGGGACATAAGAAAATTCTGCTTTGGATTATTTTCAAAGGGTTGTAACCTTACAGAGTTTTTAGATAGATCAATGGTCAACAAGCTACATACAGTATGTATACAGAATATAATAATTACTTGATAGATGGATCATATAACTCTATACAACCAAAGCAAGATACTCCAAAAAACTGACCTGGTTTGGTTATTTGCCAGTGACATGCTTATCTGTCTCCTCACAACCTCATCAGGCTCTCTCTCTCTCTACCATTCTAAAGTGAACAATGTGCGCCCTCTATAACTGGACCCCGTCGATCAATGACATCCCTCTTCCAGGGAGAGTGCTGAGGTGGTGAAGACACAGGTAAGCCAGGAGCCAGTAAGTTTAAAGCTTTATAAATGAGTATTCTGATGAAAGAGGTTTATTATTTCAAGAAATTCTGTCAAATATTTTTGCCACTATGACAGTATGTATGAGAAAGGACATCCCGATACCATTTTTCTTTTTAATAGTTTTGACATTTTATTAAAGTATTTAGTATCTGGTTATAGCAGAGTTCATATCACCATACCAACAGGGCTTAAAGTATCTTTGTTTTCCTCTATAAATGTGAAAATCATTTATCAACAAAAGAAGATAACATTCTTTAAACAACAGAATTACAATTTGATAAAGCCTTAAATTCAGAGAACATCAATAGCCCAGCAAACATTCCAGTTTACCACAGACTGTAAGCAGAAATAATGACCAACATTATGAAAAAAAAGGACAGGGTAAAGCTATCAAAGAACAGTTGCAAGCACTTATCACAACACAGATCACACGTTGCAATTCATTTAAAGGGGTATTGAAGAGTTCATCTAGCAGGGAAAATATTTAATGGTAGACTGGTTTTCTGAGATGACCAAATTTCTGTTCGAACAACCAAATCAGCACTGGAGGTCGTCCGATGGACAACTGGTTGTTTTACATCAAATTTAAATTGCATTGTAACTAAAAAAAATTAAAAAAATTGGTAAAGTGATAACATGGTATCATCCCTAAAGCTGGTGTTCTACTGTATTCACCAAAGCTACACATCTCTCAGACAGTGTACACATTGGTCAGTCTTGTTAGTTTGCTACAAGTTTTCAAACACTGTTCAGACAACCAACAAGTAAGGCCTGGTTGTCTAAGGGACAACCAAAACAAATTCTTAAAAATTTTCCCTGTCTTGTCTAACTTTTTAGGATATTTTAGGATAAAATATTAAGATGGGGAGTTCCAACCAGCAGTAGGGAACAACTTTTGTCTTTCTTATGAATTACATTCTCTACCATTTGAAAATGTACCACTGGAAGTATAACTTACAACTTCATTCCATTACAAAGTTAAACCTCAAAGCATAGCTTATCCCATTTGCTAAAAATTGCTTTCAAATCTCTCTCAGGATTCTAGAAAGCAAGCAACATGACGAGTGATACACTTCACCTAAGCTATGAAGAGGAAGGACAATATGACAGAAAGGACATAAATACAAGACATAGCATCCTCAGCCATATTTTTTTATTTACCTCTAACAGTTTCCACTGGGTCAAATAATGGTCAATCTTTCTACTGACCAGGGAAGACCTTTCCCAATTGGACAGATTTATGCTAAGGTAGGGAAATTTACAGTTCAAGGAAGAACATATTTTACAGCTCCAATAACATTAACTCCGGAAAAAAACAACATTTTCTCTGAAAAAAACATTCTTGATTTGTCGTTGCACTGGTAGAGTGCAAGTCAGTGCAATTTATAAAGGAGTAACAACTTGATACCATTATTGGAAAAAAGTTCACAAGAAAGTATCATGAGATTCTCCAAAGGGATAGTGCAGTAGTGACTATTGTTTATAAGGACTAGACTCAAGTCTGTAATGTTTTAACAAATATTTCATTTTCTGTGATATGCATAAAGATATATATATATATATATACAGTGTTGTAGCCAGGAGAAAGTGAGTGCCGGCTAATTTGAAGAGAGTGGCGGCTAATTTGTCTGACGATGGCGAGCGAAGCCAGCCCGC
>JAIPMN010000246.1:2952-29166 GCA_020650975.1 Apostichopus californicus | reverse complement strand
CCCCCCCCCCCCAACCCCTGTTCGAAAGCTCTGTCGTTGCCCCTGTTACAACTGTTGCGGCACATTTGCGCTTCCCAAATTAACACTTGAGCACAAAAACATGCTTTGTGTTCCATTAACTTGTCAATGTCAGAAAACCCTTTTACGTTCTTTTGTTTTCTTCAAAACAACGCCTACAGCAATCCTTTTAGATGATTGTCTTAGGCATTACTCATTTTGCGTCTAAGAATGAGGGGGAATGTGTCGCACTTCAGAACTCCGACTGCATGGGAGACAATTCTAGATTTTGATAGTTCAGTTTGTTTTGACAATTACAGAAATCCGTTACAGAACCTCTGTAAGTGTTAGTGTATGCTTTGAGCATCATCTACTACTCGGCCCACTCGTCAAAGTGGCAACAGTCGCCTGATAGTTTACACCGACAATCTAATTTACTTAACATGTATTTTTGCTCTTAATCCTGTTTTAAACGAAATGAAACAGCTTTGAATGTGATAGACCATATAAAGCGGATACGGAGAGCGGCATTATAGAGCATTTAAAGTAGATATCTGTGGCCAGGTTAGTTTTTGTTAGAGTCCGAGCCGACTAAATTGACGTTCCATCATCAGATACACCCCGACCTGAACAGTCGTCGTCATCATAATTATTATTATTATTATTTATAGAGAAACCTGGTAACTATATAAGCTAAGCGATATCTATAGATGTCCAATTACAGATGGCAAAGCAAGAAATTCACAGTGTCACCAGTGGCTTGCTGAAATGGCTGCTGGTAGTATGTTCAGTGATGTGTGGATGCTCTCGCGGCCAACCCACTACAGAGCCAGTCGTGTAAGTACATAAGAATACAGACTAATTTTTAATATAGGCTACACTTTAGCGGAACCATACAGTGATGATAAATTATCATATTTGTTTACAGTTTACAATTCAGTGGGTTAAATCCTACTTTCTCTAATTGGACTATTGCCTAACCAGGTGCAGCCGCATGCGGAACCGGTGAACGCCCCTCCAGTTTTGTGGGGAAAAAGAAACTCAAAAGTGCCCCTGCTTATAAATAAAAAGTTCTTTTTGGCAAAACGTACCCTTTGTTCAATTTTGTAATAAAAATGAGCCCATTTGCTATTTAAAAATGTGCCATTTGGTGAAAATTTTAATGAAAATTACCTTTTGGTCGAAAAATATTGGAATACTAGAATCTTAATTGGCAAGGATGCACTACAGGATCCGTTTCAAGGTAACTTTGTGATTTGCAAACTCAAATCAAAGTCGCATGTGCGACCACTGTCCTTCGAAGTCTGTGCCCCATACTGAACCCTCTGATGCCGCTTTTGACCAAGACCAGGGGGTACATGCCCCTTTAAAGCTCTTGTCTTCTCCAACTATGAAATATGAAACAACTGTAATTGTCAATAACTTGTTTGAAATATTTGAGAAGAGCAAAGAACTTGTTTGGATAGAACGGGATTCCCGTGACATTACAAATCCTCTGCTCTGGTTCCAACTGAGCTATCCAATTCTTAGGAACCACTTGTTTGCTCGGGGAGGGGTGCCAGTCATAAGTCACAGCTAGCTCTACTGGCAAATCCCTTACGTGTGTCCATTGGGGGGGGGGGGGATGACTAGTCATTACTCTAGACAGTGGCGGACTGCATGGCCACACGGGCATTTGGGCAATGCCCGGTGGAAAAGAACGTGCTATTGGCAACCCGTCCGTGCTATTTTTTTACGACAAGATATACAAGTACGGTGACCAATGCATTCTAACATATACATAGCATTGGCAGAGAATACAGATTTTATTAATCTGCACCTCGTCCTCCAGAAAACGAAGTAAAAAAGGTAAAATCTTATTATATTATTTGGATATCACTCAGTAGCTAAGTCCTGAGAGATTATGTATGAATAAAAATGACCCACATACAGTAGCGTTTTTTGTACAATGACACAAGAACATCTTGAGGCGTTCAAGTTGATGTCTGTGGAAAAAAAAAGATCATGGCCAAATTTGACACTAAAAATATCATTGATGGTGTGGCTGCCAGAAGCAGCGAACTGCGTAGGCTCCTACTCTCGTAGACATGACATGTGCTCGTGTTATTGGACATAGGCCTATATGTTTGAATGGATTTTATTTAACTTTTTTTTTTCATTTTTTCAAGCATGTTGTCACAAAATGCTTGAAAAACTAATAAAATCCAGTCTAAAACATATCTTTTTGTCTATTTTTGTTCACTTTCTCAGTTTAATCAAGTGTTGCTTCTGGAAAATTATTTTGTGGTCTTTTTTTAGACCCCTCCCCCAGGACGGCGATCACTATGTACGTAACATATCAATGAATAAAGGGCCGGTCTATGGTGAAAAATGCCCGGGACGGTTTTAAGACCCAGTCCGCCACTTACTATAGACAATAGAATCGTCAAAAAAAGTTACTCGAAAGAATCTGTCAAAATTCCCCATAAAAAACTAATAGAGGCACTCAATTCAGCTTTTCAATATCATGCCTGTAACTTGAGATATGGTTTAATTGAATGTAACGTATCTTGCCTTCAATATCATGCCCCTAACTTGAGATATGGTTTAATTGAATGTAACGTATCTTGCCTTCAATATCATGCCCCTAACTTGAGATATGGTTTAATTGAATGTAACGTATCTTGCCTTCAAACTTCTCCAATATGTTGGATCGCAGTAGGGGGTTTCTGATGTCATCTGGTCAAATGTTCTTTAAAAGCTTTACTTAGGCTATTATAATCTTCATGTTGATTTATCATTGTTCCCTTATACATTTGAAATATTTGCTTAGCTGTCAAAGTGCTCTGTGCTTAGAATTTAATCAAAAATGTATCTTTTTAGTGGAAATGTCTACATCGACATGTGACGTCATTATGATGTAATTAGGACTGAGCACCGTCAGTTGTACTGTACTGTACTGTACTGCAATGCACTGTAATAAAGTCAGTATTAACATGTAACAAATTGCCGGAAAAGGGACAATAACCTCTCTACGACTTTTGAACTAAAACGTAAACGTCGAAGAGGAAAAGAGGAAATGAAAATCACTGTGTGAAACGAGACTTTCAATGGTCTTTCAATTTGTGTAGTACGGTAAGTCAGTATACTTACGATATCACACACACATATTCCACAACAGCACCGCTGTAGATTTAGGCTAGCAAGATTGATCTTGAAGCCGAATCCACATATCTAGCATGTAAACAGACGTGGTAGGGCTGCCAGGGAGCTGCTACTGCTACAGCCATCATCATCATCATCATCATCATCATCATCATCATCATCATCATCATCATCATCATCATCATCATCATCATCATCATCATCATCATCATCATCATCATCATCATCACACCACCATCACTATCACTATCGCCACCATCATCACCATCATTGCTACCACAATCATCATCACCATCATCTTCAACACCATCATCATCACCACCATCACGATCTCATCGTCATTAAGATCATCATCATCACGATCATCTTCATTACGATCATCATCATCACCATTATCATCATTAATTTACCACCGTCATCATCAATCATCATCAACACGATCATCATCAGTTTATATCAGGCACCTCCTGGTGCTACGTAAAACAATCTTTGAATATTTCCCGGAAACACGTTCAAAGAAGCTGTCTTTATATCCATCCCGACCCCATTACCCTCAGAATATTCTACTCTCCAAAAGTAGGCTTTTGATACAGCAGAGGATCGAGTCATGTCGACCAATACGAAGAGATGGAAACAAAGATCATAGCTTCAAATAAAAAAAGTCTGCCATTGGGGGAGAAACTGTTTTTGCTTCAAAGGCTCTGTACTTCGTCGTTTCTCCAGACACTTCTTGTAGGATATAGACAGACTTTTAATGTTTAATTCCGAGGTAAATACTCGAAACCACAGAAGACGTGGATATGACTTCATTTCAATCATTTTCCGGACAATACGATATCGGACATATACTATAGGAGTTAGGCCTAGCCTATTTCGTGCCGTTGAGTTTGGTATTGACCAGGAAGACATTTTGTGTCTGGACTCTGCAGGAGGAAAGACGGTAGGGCTTCCTTACAAGGATGGAACAAATTGCAAGCCTAACGTTAGTAGTACGTTATCTGCGTGTAGAACAAAGGCATACGCCTAACACTAAACATGTAGGGTTAGGCTACCTCTATGTCGGCACTAAGTTAGGCTAACGATGGCGGGGAGACCACTTCAGCAGACTTAACAATAACAGAATATTATTCCGTTGGTGAACACAGTACCATTCTTACGAACTATAATACGTCATCAGCAATTGATGTTTATTAACCAGATTTAAAAAAGTAGTAACTTCTCTTTTATTCGGCCAAACAAATGCGTATGCTCACTAGCCTACATTACATTTACACATACAGTACAGTAATCTCTGGTCGACTTGGTCATCATTACTTTTGTAAATATTACCATCAAACATTGCCGATGATGCACTATATTCTGCAGGCACTCCATCAGCTACATGCCTTTTGCGACTGTGGTAGAAGAACTTGATTATGGTTAGCAAATTTTTACACCAATGACAGGCCTAACTTTAAAATTGCACAATTTAATCCACTTGCTAAAATGCAAGTGCTTGAAACATCTGGCTAAAATCATGTTCACTGTTGTCAGTGGCAGTTTCCTGAATTAAAACACATCAGTTAATGTACAAACTTTTGAGTGCAACTCAATTATATTTGTTGTTAATCAGCACTGCACAGGGTTTACGTTGTACGTTGTCTACAGAAATCTTTGATTGACAATGGTTGACTGACTTAATCAGAGGCATAGGGTCTCTACTGTATATGTGAAGTGTAACAGTTTAAAGCAGTCTCTATAAGTTAAGTGTATATAGTTTTGGGGCTAATTTAACTGCTTCAGGGTTCCAAACATTTTTATTCAGTTTAAAAGCTTTCAGGTTTTAACAATTGTATCCAGCTCTCTGTTGAAAGCCATATGATGGCTGATAGGACAATACAGCAACGCCATTTCTCAAACAAAAGCTTAACATATGTCCATCTACTCTCTCAACTCTCTCCCTCCAGGGGACGGTAACACATTCTCTTTGCCTGATAGATGGTATGATATAGGAACACATCCTTAATAACAATTTCAGTCCAAAGATATAGCCTACATACGCAACTTAGGCAATAAGCAGGGAAATATGGAATGGGTATACATGGACTGTGATAATATTGTCTGGAATTGTTTCCATGGAAGCAGGTTTTCTCTACTTCTTAAAACCTCTGTTGTGTCATGAATGGACAAGAGTAAACATAGGCCTACAGTAGGCTAATGTCGACTGAGGTGTATTTGGATGACTGAAGATACCTAATTGCAACAACAAGGTGGCACTTCTAAGATATATATCTGCAATTTGCAATGTTAGTCAAAATTTTCTTTTCCTCAGGGATTCTATTACAGATAATGCTCTGAAAGGTTTTTACCTGATAACAGTTCCCAAAATCTTAGTGGCTGGATCTACAGAAGATGTTCTTGTAACTATTTTTGAACCATTGGAGCCGATCAATGTTTGGGTTTTGCTTTCTGTAAATGGAGAAACTGTTGCAGAAGAATCATCAGTAGTTTCTGATGCAGATACGTACTCACTGGAGGTAGGTAGAAGGCTAAACAGTAGGGTGTATATAGTTGTTTTTTTTCATGTGTCATAGCCAGAATGTAGTGGAGTATAGGCTTTGGAAATCCTCAGGAGTTGGTATGCAGGAGGTAGGCCTATGTATCTGATTACAGTCTTACAGAGGGCCCAAGCATGAACTCAGGAGTTATTTAGTTAGAGTTATGCTGAGGTATATAGAGGCTAATAAATTCTCACTGGAGATATGCAGAAGCCTACAGTAGTCCTATAGCATGTGATTGATTGTACTTACTTGAGATAGAGAGAAGGCATATTTGTGGGGTATGGAGACTTGATTTAATTGTATGGAGGTAAAGAGAAAATATTCAGTGGTGTGTAACAGCTAGTTGGTACTCCTTGGAGGGTAGCTTGTAGTCGGTGTGCTTACAGGAGGGACATAGAAAACATGTATAAATATATTTGGGCTTCATCTAATGAGGGATTAATTCAAGAGAAACAATGACTAGTTTCAGTCATTTACTGCTTACTGTTTATTTCCAGATACCAGAGATGGAAGATTGTTCTTCAATACTTGGTTCTCTGACTGTCCACCTTAAAGAGGAAACAGCCATAGCTTGGACTGTTAGGGAGGAAAGACGGCTAACTATCCGATGTGATAACAGAGACACGATTGTGCAGACAGACAAAGCCATTTACAAACCTGGACAAACAGGTATCAAATTTATGCAACACAGTTTGAATTAGAATAACAAGTATGGTCTGTAATTAGTATAATACATTCACACTTTTAGCACAGTGACACTGTATTACCATCGTGAGGCATGCGCTGGCATTCATGAGGTGAATTTCAAGGGGAAACAAAACCCAACCTTAAGCTTATACTGCAGATTTTTGTCTTGTATTTCAGTTCTCTCTATCTCATATAAACGATGTTTGGGTTTGTGTCTGCTTTCACAGTAATACAAACATGCAGGCTACTGTTTTTCTTTAATTCAGAGTTTATTTGGTGATTCTTGACCCAAAATTCAGATGCTTATGTCCAAGCAGCTACTGAGCAGCTATGCAAGTTTGGAGAAAAAGGCAACAAAATATTAATTTTCACTTCAAAAAGTAATTTAGAAAACTTCAGCTGCCCTAGCTTGGTCCCTACACCTTAAGTCACTGTGAAAATGGTGGTGTGAATAAATATCCTGAAAATTTCACAGACCATGTGACCCTCACATATTTGGATAAAATTCCATCAGAATATTTCAGTGATATGGATAAAGTGAACACACACCAAAATTTAACTCCGTACTGTAGGCCCAGTTGGATTTAGAACTAGAGGCTATACATATTTAGATTCAATTGACCAAAATGTGATTGTGTCTGTTTCTCGCATTTTTGATTATGTGTAAAGGTAAGTGTTTACACAAATCCTTAAACTTATTCAGTTGTTTTCAATTTTTTTTACATTTAACAGAAAACATACTCACATTATTTAACCTTAACTTGACTGACTGTATCTGATCTCATTGAAATGTTTTGGTACACACAGTACATTGTTTTGGTACACACTTATGCCAAACCTACCATTCTTTCTGACAGGATGCATCCTAAGGATGTCACATGCTAATGTGACAGCTATTCAAGGCCATTTCAGTCATCTCCAAGTGAGAAATTCCTTTAACCTGAGTTGTCAAAAATTGGAATGTTCAGTAGTTTGTCATTAATCTCCCATTACAGTTTTGGAACAAAATTTGGGGATATTGTTGAAAAGGTTCAAAAGTGCAAAATAACATTGAAAAATAACTTCCAAGTTTTTGTCAAAATAGTTGACATTTAACTCCTGTCCTTTGATGGTACAATGCATTATGAGCATTCTTCACTAATTGAGGATTTTTAAATTGACATTTGTATAGCCTAGCTATACCAATGATTAAAAACATATCAGCAATTGTACACTTGCTATTTTGCTGGTTTTAATATAAGAACAAATTGTGTACAAGTTAGCCATTTGCATGGTTGGAGATAACTGTAACTTTGGTCATGCTGTGTCTATGTAAATTACCCCAGCCACTGGTGCATCAAAGTAAAGAGTGTTGGATTGCTTTGCAGGATATTCCAGTGCAATCGAAGCTACCTACTAAACATCAGGAGTGTATGTCTCTATGTTTTAGCAATTGGCTTTATGCTATGTAAGAATGCAACATGCATCAACTGAATTCTTCCCTGCTCGGTTATTACAATTGTATTAAAATGTGTGGTCCAGACATCATTATTTTGATATGAAATTAAATATATTCTTCATTCACAGTATTTTTCCGCATCCTGAGCCTAGACCAAAACTTTCTGCCAGATCTGCGACCAGTAAGTAATTTTATACTCTGAGGTTTGCTCAGGTGTCATAATAAAGATATAAAGCTCTTGGGAAGAATGGTCATTTAAACATTTAAAAAAGTTTTCATTTGATCTGATCCTTCTTACTGCCTTCCCCAGCTACATTTCAAGGGACCATTTTGACACTTTCTTTGTTGGATAATAAATAGGAAGTTATTAATAACAAAAATTAGTTCAGACAATGCTGTGAATGTAAAGCTAGTTTGAATATCTGTATGATAATTGCCAAATCTAGATATCGCATAATTTTACTATTAATTATTAAAGTGTTAGATGGAAGGGTAAATTTAAAGTTACAACTTTAATATTACACTACAAAATTGAACTTACAGATATACAATTTTAAGAATACCCCTCTCTTTGATTTGAATTATTTAAATAAAGGATACATTTTGAAATGATTTTGAATTTTGTAATTTATAAGAGGTACAGGGATAGCAAATATCAAAGAAAATATATTTATAAACAAAAATGTTCATTCAAAACTAGGTCACACATCAAAGTGATGAAAGCAAATTTGTTCCATTGCAAGAGTGATACTGAAATTGCATGAATATCACAGTTTGAAACTTTAGTTTGTTTCAGTGGCAAAGGATGCCTCTTGTAAATTTAGAAATCTGTTTGGCTTTAATGACTGATTTGTTCAGTTCGGAAGGAAATACATCAACCTCACAATATCCAACCAAGCAATGATTTCTTTTGCCATAATACATAGAGACTCCTAACTCATATCTTCATTGTATGCATGTACAAGTATCTTTTTTTTCATTGTATGTATCATTCACAATTAGTATGCCAACAGTCTGCCCCCACCCCCCCAAAGAAAACAAAAGTGCAGTGGGCACTATGGTTCCTTGCTTCAGTGGAATATTTAAGTATTTTATGTCATCACTCAATATCATAATATTTATGCCCACATGTACCAGCTATTAACCAACAACTGTATTGCAAGTTTGGATACAATCTGATGTAAGCTAGGTTGTGGGTCAAGTTACTGCAATTTAAAAAATTTGGCACCTTCCAAGAAAATTGAGCCCGATAAAATTGTGTGCCTAAATGATCCCAAAAATATTGGCCCAAACAAAGTGAGTGACTCAAACATTTATTTGCCCCCAAAAATTGAACCACTAAAAATGTGGGCCCAAACTGTCCCAAAAATATTAGGCCCCACAAATTTGGTCTCAAAGAATATATCCCGAAATGTATTTGAGGTGGAAATAAAATTTGGGCCCAACCGGACCAAAAATGGGCCCTGGACTTTTTTGACCAGATGGTCCCGAAAAATTAAGCCTACTGTACATGTCACAGCTATTAACCAACAACTGTATACCAAGTTTGGTCACATTCACACTCAAAGTTGCAGAGTTTTGCAATGTAAAAAGTGTTATGTTTGACCCCATTACCTAAACAATAGGCCTCACTTTCTCATAATAATACATTACACAGCGAGTATATTGCAAAATCCCATTGTTGCTGAGTTATAGAGGACCCAAGCAAGTGTCACAGATGCGCGCACACACACACATGTCAACCTGACTGAATAGGTTCCTTTGCTTCCAGCAAGAAACCAAACCAATCAAGCAGTTGCATAAACCATTGCCAGTTACTAGCATGTTGGTGGAGGGGGTCAAGAGGTTATGCCATTTACTTTACTGTGCCTTACACATTTTGCTCCCATTACTGTTGACCAATGTCTGCCTTAATTTGACCTGCTATTGAGCCTTCAGCCATCTCGATCATCCCCAAGCCTTTGCTACTCAGGGTTCTTTCCTTGCTATACATGTATGTGTGGTTGTGGAACCTTAACTAGGTTATCAAATTCATCTGAAAATCAATTTACTTGAAGTTTGAGTAATTAGAATGTGCAGGATTCTACAATGGACCTCCTTGACTTCATACAGTTCATTGTTATTATATTCATCACTTTCTGGTAGAATATTTATTCCATCCAAGATACGTTGCAACCAAACCCAGAGAAAAGACCATTGAATATTTTGTAAACAAATATGTTACCAACTTTGCTTCTATGTTCAGGTAGAATCAATTTGGATACAGGCGCCAAACGATGTACGAGTCGCTCAGTGGGATAATGAAGCCCGCCAGGACACTGGACTTATTGATTTAAGCTTTCCCATGACATCCGATCCTGTGTTGGGAAAATGGAAGATAAATGTTCTCTTCAGAGGAGTGGTGACTATACAAGAATTTGTTGTGGAGGAATACGGTAAGTTGGTTAAAATTCTGTCTGTGTATATATCTATGTGTGAGAGCTACAAATATAGACTGTTACTGATGTGAAGGAAAGTGGTATGTAGACCAATTCTCCATGTCTCTATGTATGGAAGCTTTGTGGTTATCGTGATGGATTTGAACCAATTAAAAATGACCAAAGATCACAGATCTGTGGATATCAATCATAGTTTGTTATCATGATTTCTATTCACAAATTTCTATTCACATTTAAGTGTGAAACCTGTCTGGTCCTGCATTATATATTTCAATGTGAGACCTTTACTATAGTCTCTGTTAGCAGGCCTGACTTAATATATGTTTTAAGTTAGCATAGACTTGAGTCCAGTTTGTCTGCATATATGGTTGTCGTCATGTAGTAGATATGTTAACCTGCTCCAGTAACTGCCTATGAGTCTGTTTCTACAGCATGTGTTTCATATTAAGCCTTCTTCTTCTTTTGTATCCTTCTTATGTCTAGTCATGCAAGATGTCTTTCATGCCTGGTACCTCTTCCAGTCTTTTATTGCATGTAACTTAGGCCTGTGTGCTAGCCTACATTTAATATCAATTGTTGTAAACTGTTTATTAACTAATTACAAGCAGCTCCACGGAATGAAATGAACTAATGTCCCTCCCAATGGCTTCAATTTCTTAATACACTGCTTTGAGGTGTTAAGTATACTTGACTGTGAGATATACATGTACAAGTCCTTTGTATATATACAACATACTTTGTTTGGCTGTAGCTGTAATATTATAGTTACAATAGTGTACTTGATGAGACAATCTCCTTTAAATCATTTTAGTTGCAAAACTGTCAATATTACGTCAAAACTTTTGGTGTAATTTCATATGCCAGTTCATATGCTAGTTGAGATTTGTCACCATTGTCAGATGAACAGCTATTCTGAGCTGACTTAGAGCTATTTGAAGCAATTAACATACAGATGCAATGCTAGTATGGAGTGTTTATTGTTTTATACCTAACATTTTTATGGTGTTGATTATTGCACAGTTATTCAGAGGATGTATGCAAGCTGTGTTGTTGTGATAACATGCAATTTATTATTTTCTTTTAGTTCTCCCAAGATTTGATGTCATAATCTCTGTTCAGTCATATGTACTTATCACAGACGAAATACTACCAGTCACTGTTTGTGGCATGTAAGTTTTAGTATCTTGTTGTTATTTATGAAATTTTGTTTACTTTTAAGACACCTTACGAAACAAAAATTATTTACAGAATGCTTAAAGTAGTAGTAATATTCTTTATTCATTGCATATCAATTACTTTCTCTCTAAATGTACTCCATTAATGTGACCTAATACAGCAGTTTAACTAGTAATTCTGTGGCTCTGCATTTGTGGTTGTTCGAACAACTGGAATGTGTTCTTCTATCTGAGTTAAACTGAATTAAAAGAGTAACACATAAGTGTTGTATCTATGAGATTTATTGAAGGAGACAAAGATGGTTACTCGATCATGATTCAATGTTATTCATGCATAAACTTTGTAAACATAACCCGGCCCTATTAGTAGAAAATTGATCTATGCTTGGCATAAGTGGACCTATGCCAGAGCTAGGCACAGAAAATGTCCTTCCACATTATGAGCAATTATACATATTCATGATTCACAAAATAATCCTACTTGATTAAGTATGTAATGATGCCCTTAAGAAATTCACATTAGTAAATATGAAATAAATATTCTTGGAATCAACCTATTGTCAATCTGTTTGTTAGGTATGATAGTTGTGTGTAACACAGCTTGTATGCATCATGTATGGAGCCTTACATACAATGCAGTGTATGTGTACAGTAAGTCTCTTTACCTTATGCATAGGATTCCTGGGCCTTTTCCCTACAAAACAGTCAATTGGTATTATTGGGTCCACTTGAACGACTTGGCAGATGAAATATTAATTTTATATCAGTGGAAAGTACATAATATGCCCTTTGAAATGCTGTTTGAACCAAACAGGTCTCTGCAATTTTCTGGGAATTTTAATACAAAGAAGGAAGACTTTTCAAGCTGCATTTCTTTGGAGTATTTATGGAGTGTTTGGACTGAATCTTTCTTGAGTTTGCTTCGTTTATCCCCATGTCCTGTTAGGTTAGGAAGTTTTATCAAAAGAAAGTTTGAATATTTTAGAGGAATCAATTTTGTCTTTCAAATATTGCTTGAAACACCAAAATTGGCAGTATTAGGCTCTAATATCATAACTGTGGTAACTGCATATTCTGTAAGATGACAAAGTTCTAAGCAGCTCACAAGGAACGAACCCTAAAGAATTGATATTTATTTTATGCACTATTAAAGTTATGACAGCTCTGTGAATTAAAGACAGTTTGTGAGTGATGTCATTATATACATTATATATGTACTGTAGCCAAGGTATATTTTTATAATTTATAAATTTCTGTAAGTTATGGGTATATGTGTGGTTAATGAAGTAGTTTGTCCTTTAATGTTATGTTGTAAATGAACCCAAATGGATGTAATGAGAGAATGCTGGGTGCCTAATTCTGATTGGTTGAGCAATTGATACAAGTGTAAACATACAAAATAACCTGCCAACCTTTTCATCAGTATAGCTGTTGCTTTATGATGCTTATGAATTTGTCTTTGTAGATACTCATATGGCAAGCCAGTGCAAGGTGAAGTCTCCATTACTGTTGCAAAGAGAGAACAACCCAGATATGTCTTTGCTACTGAACCACCTGCTATCAATGATGTTGATGATGGTGATGTTGTCACAGCTAAGGTTGGTTATTGACTTATTGAAGCATGTACTATCTAGTTGGCCATGCTGGGTTAATGTGTTAAGGGTAAAGGGAGAACCTGTCACCTGTGTACCCCTTATTACAGTGATGCCTTGTGCTTAAGCACACAACAATTGTTTCATCCATTGGTCTTAAGTAGTCAGTGTACCCTGTTTGGTTTCTTAAAAGGGAAATATATGGAGTCATGTCTTACAGACTGCAAATTCTGAGGGGGACCGGGGATTGCAAATTTAGCAATGACTATAACACATCGCAAAGTCAGTAACTACTGTTACTGTTGTATTAACGTTGCATGCTAAGTTCTTAATACCGCCCTCAGAACCTTTCGTGAAACAATTCATATTGTAGTTTTGATTACCTATGGATATGTCATCACAAAGTCAGAAATTATCAGTATGGTCTATTATACTTTGTAATCTGTGTCTGGCACCTATCAAATTAAACAGATACTTAGCTCTATATCTACCGCATGTAGGGTAGCTAGGAAGATGGAGTGGTGTAGGCTCTTGCAATCTGTGGGGATGGTTACAACTATAGTGTTTGTACAGGGTAGTTAATTCAGAACCAGATATACCAAAGATTTTTTGTGTAGAAAGAAAACGAAACTGGATAGAAACATTGGAAAACCTATCCTACAGTATAGCCCCTTCTACATTCTGCCATAGTATGTTTCATTATAACAATTGCACATTCTGGGTTCAAATTGTGGACACAGGAACAAATTAGTATAGACAAGTTTGTATAAAATTTGAACAATGGGTTTCTAATAGTTGTTATAAACTTCCACATTTATAAATTGTCTGTAAAACAGCAGTTAATTCACTGACTAAATCCAAGTGTTAATTAAAACTTTGTTTTCTAAAAATAAGAAACACAGGTCTACAGGTGCTCACAAACTGTAGGCATTATGATTGAGCTATGCTTGAAGTAGTGGGCTTTAAATATGATGATCTAACTCACTACAGGCAGTATTATGGAGTAGACTGTGTGTGGGCACACTGTCATGAAGTATATATGTTACTGATAGTAGCTCATCTCAAGCAAAATGACGACAGTTACTACTTACATTAGACCTTCCCTGTGTGCAGAATTTGGTTGAGATGGTTTCAACAAAAAGGGAAGAAGATCTGCTGAATATGTCATCAGGTACCATTGTTTGATTTTATCAACATGCCCCTTATAAATACATAAATACAACGCTTATATATAGCGCTATTCCAAATATGATCATAGCGCTTAACAACAAAAGAAAACAAAAAACACATTGTCAAATACATGACAGAAAATGAATACACAGTGCAAATACCTTTTACTAATGAAAAGCAGTGGGATGTAGTGATATCACCCAGCTGATTGCACTGTCCCTGTACAATTGCTAAGATAGTGAAGTTTACAGGGTTAGCTTTATGTTTTGAAGTCACTTAGCTGATTATTCTGTATTCTGCACAGACCAAGACATACTTTAGGTTTTTAAACTTTTTTATGCTTTACAGTTCCATTTAGTGATATATTATTTGACATTGTTACCATTGGAAGGTAGAATGACTACATATGAAGCGAACCGCGGATGGCGGGGGAAATTACCGGATTTAGGGTCCTACGCTTCGAACTCATAAGTGATAAATGAGGATGCAAGAGTGTTCTTGCGTTGAAACAACGGCTGACTTTTATTATACAAACTCTACAAAATGAAAATGAAAATATACAAATGAACAAATGGCTTGATAATAAATGGCTCTTTACTCCTAATTAAAACTATCCTGACTCTGGGGAAAACCTATACTCAAATACTACGAAATACAGCAGAAGAATAATATTACATAGCACCCGTACAAAACTGTATAAAAATGTAAAAAGAACAATGTAAAATGAACATAATGATATAATCTGCATAAATAATACAATACGTTTGCCAACAGGCGAGGAATTTTAGCACCTTCGTAATGGTCAGGGCAACCTATGCCAGCTGCAACACATTATAGGCCTTTTCACCTAAACTGTTCCTAGACAGCAGGAATTTTCACCTCCTGAACCCACAAACTCTCAAGAGACTTGTCACTCTATAGCTGTCCAAAATGGCTAAGATTAAAAGTACAAGCTCTGAGACAACTCTATAGCAACAACAGTAACAATCATGTTCAGAATACAAAATACGAATACGCTCTTTACACCACGAGCTGTACAATACTAAAATACAGGTACAATAAATAATCTTTCAATACAACTGTAAACTGAAACCCAACTTAACCAGTACTGTAACACTACAGTATAATGGTACGCAATACTATACACGTGTTTCCAATACACAACACACGCTATAAACCCATAGGACCAAGGTCCAAAACACAACCTATCAAGTACTTTATACAACAAAGTACAGCCTAGCCAGAGGGGCAACACTTGAAACTACAATTCAATTAAACGATAAGGGTACGTACGGCAGTTAATAAATAATATTTATACTTAAACTCTTACTACACTGAAGTCAACTCGCTCGCGATAAAGAAGAAGAAGACTCTACGCTCGCGGGAAAAGCTCGCGGACATCGAGACTCCATCAACGCTAGCTTGCTATATATATGATAGGTCCGCCATCTTGGATACCAGTGGCTTCGAGCCAGAAGCCGAACCATCCAAAACCTGAGGCATCCTGCCTCTAAGAAGGGTGACATCTCCTCACGGACTCCAGATAGTAAAGATATATGTAAATCTGGGCTATTTACGACCCAAGATTAACGAAATATGACAAAATACGAAAGGGATAACGAGGCGAACCCCGGAGCTCTGCAGGGACGATGCTGCCATTAAAACGACGTATACAGAACTGAAGAACATGTGCAAATGCTACTAACGCTACAATACAGTATATTACGTAATACATGTAAATACTCAACGGGTGCACACAACAAAATTTCACTTCACTACACATATTTATCAACAAGTTTGGACTGACAAAACATTATTTTAACTTTGTAGTTTGATTCGTTGCCAAAGGGATAAGGAATCATGCAGCTATGAGATTGTGATGATGTGTGTGCGGGCATTTGTGGGTGTGTGATGCCATGGCTCATAAACATGATAACTCACCAAGCATATATATTGCATGATGTTCAAACTAGTATGTGTATAACCCTTAGTAAGTTCTTGGCTGCTTCTGTTATTGAACAAGGTCAACTGTCGTTTGAAGTCACATGTGGCCAGAATATGAAGACCTTGAAAACAAGCTTACTCAACATTTGTAGAATTGAGAATGTCATACTTGGGTGGTACGTGCCCTGTACTAAGTACTACTCTTAATGAGTACTAGCAGTTTGTTAGAGGTCAAAGGTCATTTGAGGTCAGCAGCAGGCATAATCTGAGAACCTTGTAAAGAAGCTATTTTAATCCTAACTTTGATGTATCTCATACTTGGTATGTTGTGCTCCTTTGTAGGTTCTCAGCTGCTATCATCATTTGGAAGGCCATTTGAGGTCAATAGATGTCAAAGTCTAAAATTCTGTTAAACCTTGGTCATAACTCTAAAAGTAAAATTTTTGGATGAGCTTCATAAGTTGTATGTTCATCTGCCTTAGTAAGTGCAAGAACTCTTGTGTTCTCTTAAAATGTTAATGGTCAAGTGAGGTCAATATATGTCAAAGTCTGTAAACATAAATAAGATAAACTCCAAAAGTAAAGCTGCTGAATCTAAATCTGAAAACCTTGTAAATGTGATAACTCCAAATGCTAAGCTTGGGTGAACCTGATACTTGATATTACAGTGCCCCAAAGTGAGTTCTCCTTTCCTGTAACTTTCTTTTGTTGAATGCAGTCAGTCAGAAGATGAAATTTGTTTCAGAGAGTTGATACTACTTTTGTGTGACCTAAAGGTACTTACCCTTTTCAGTTTTCACACTCAGAGCATCAAGGGATCAACAGGTTCTCTTAAATGGTCTGAAAATTGGCGTTATTCTTTGTGACATGTATTAGATGATTTTGGTCTGGCCAGTGAATGGCACAAATATTTTGCAGTGAATAAACAACGGCATATGTAACTTTCATGTTTTAATTAAAGTTATTTGAAGAGGTACTTGAAGGCAGAGCTGATTTGTTAGCTCAATTAGGTAAAAGAAAATGACCTTGTTTTCATATAGCTTCATGTGATTGTATTCTTCAAAACAAGACTGTTCTTTCTGGATATTGAAACAGTGTAGCATAAAAATTGTATATTGTTAAAACCCTTGTCAGAGACTTAATTGGTTGTGGGGTTATATGTGCGTGAGGTATAAATTAACAAACCCAGTTTAGATGGCAATGAACCATGGGGTAACTCATTGAACTAGATTATCATTTCATACACTTTCAGTATTATTATTATGAAATATTTGTATCTATTTATACAGGCCAACACTGGAGATGATGGATGCGTGAATGTTGATATTGACATCACCCCTACTAGAATTCGTTTCAGAGACTCCTTCTACTTTTACAGTGATGTAAAGCTACATGTGTCAGCTGAGTTAACAGAGAGTGCTTCAGGTAGACCATTATATAGTCTGATCATTAGCATTAACTGTAACCATATTTAATTCAATTCACACATGGTAAGTGTAATTAAATTGTAGTTGGAATTATGTTGGGTAGCCTCTTAGGGAAGACTCGCCAATCTTATCGCCTGTGATGGTCTGGTGTGGTTCCTGGATGTTTTTAATGAGCAAGATATATCTTGAAATACTTCCATTCCAATATTATCCATGGCTTTGTTCATTTGTTGTTGGGTATGCACAAGATGCATGGCTTTGTTCATTTGTTGTAGGGTATTGCACAAGATACATGGCTTTGTTCATTTGTTGTAGGGTATTGCACAAGATGCATGGCTTTGTTCATTTGTTGTAGGGTATTGCACAAGATGTAGGCTTTGTTCATTTGTTGTAGGGTATTGCACAAGATGCATGGCTTTGTTCATTTGTTGTAGGGTATTGCACAAGATACATGGCTTTGTTCATTTGTTGTAGGGTATTGCACAAGATGTAGGCTTTGTTCATTTGTTGTAGGGTATTGCACAAGATGTAGGCTTTGTTCATTTGTTGTAGGGTATTGCACAAGATGCATGGCTTTGTTCATTTGTTGTAGGGTATTGCATAAGATGCATGGCTTTGTTCATTTGTTGAAGGGTATTGCACAAGATACATGGCTTTGTTCATTTGTTGTAGGGTATTGCACAAGATGTAGGCTTTGTTCATTTGTTGTAGGGTATTGCACAAGATGCATGGCTTTGTTCATTTGTTGTAGGGTATTGCACAAGATACATGGCTTTGTTCATTTGTTGTAGGGTATTGCACAAGATGTAGGCTTTGTTAATTTGTTGTAGGGTATTGCACAAGATGTAGGCTTTGTTCATTTGTTGTAGGGTATTGCACAAGATGCATGGCTTTGTTCATTTGTTGTAGGGTATTGCACAAGATGTATGGCTTTGTTCATTTGTTGTAGGGTATTGCACAAGATGCATGGCTTTGTTCATTTGTTGTAGGGTATTGCACAAGATGCATGGCTTTGTTCATTTGTTGTAGGGTATTGCACAAGATGTAGGCTTCGTTCATTTGTTGTAGGGTATTGCTTAAGATGCCAAGATAAACAGCATTATATTTGTCTAGTATATGAAACAGAGAATTAAGGAAGCAGAAGCCTTTCTGCTCAGGATCTGTAGCATCATTGCTGCATGTGATGTGCAGCAGATAGTCAGGATCAATCTTGAGAATGCAAATAAAGGAAATCAGTATAGCATCATTGCTGCATGGGATGTGCAGCAGATAGTCAGGATCAATCTTGAGAATGCAAATAAAGGGAATCAGTGTAGCATCATTGCTTCATGGGATGTGCAGCAGATAGTCAGGATCAATCTTGAGAATGCAAATAAAGGGAATCAGTGTAGCATCATTGCTGCATGTGATGTGCAGCAGATAGAAAAGGATCAATCTTGAGAATGCAAATAAAGGGAATCAGTGTGAAAGGAAAGCAATCATTTTTCTGCTTGTTATGAATATCAGATCAACCCACACATGGTTAAAATTGTTATTAATTCAGTCTTCTCAAAAATAATTAGCTTTACTTATAATGACCCTTTTCTGCTTTTCTGTTCTATTTTGTACAATTAGGTTTTTAAAGTTTGATCATATTGATAAAGTTGCATCTTATAATGTATGTCTCCACTCAGAAGATTAAGTTTTGTTGTGAAATTGACACAGGTATATCCAGGAGCACAGACAGCAAGAACATTGAAGTGACAACTCGTCCACGACAGATGGTGTGGATATCGGAGGGAAGCTTTAAACCTGGCTTGCCATACTCAGCTAGTGTAAGTATTATCATTGTTTACAATGTCTTATTGTGACCAAGACATATACTTGTATGCATATTTAGATGGCTCTCAATAATAATGGAACCTACATCATTAGAACCATTTGGTTATGTCTATTATCAAACTTTATCACTTTATATTTTGAAGGGCCACATGTTTCTTTTTCTACTGATTCAATAAGAACAGTTTCACACAAAAAATATAATTTTCAGTTTCTATATATTTAATAGGATTTGGTATACTTTAAGCCCATGTCTTTAGTTAAGAATTTGCATATCATTGTGATTTTCTATTGTATAAACTAATTGTGCATTTAACAAGCAAATTTTTCGTGGATAGGAAAGTATGATGTGTACAAACACAAAGCAATAAAACGATGAAGAAATTCATTTGTGTCATTAACAAGAAGGTTATAACAATACAAGAAGTATGTTTGTAAGACTTATAGGGCCATGCCCAAAAAGTTTCTTTTTCTTGTTCTGCCAAACATCGTTTCTGGCATGGCCATATTCTAGTCTTCTGTAAGAATATGCTTGAATTATCTGTTTGCCAGTAAGTATAGTTTAGCATGAGGAAAAATGTGTAAGGAATTGAGAGGACAGCTTGTTGTGCCAGTTAATTCTGCCTCTGAATCAGTACTAAGCTGTTAGTTTAGTGCATTGGAATGTCATTATATTGTACACAAGCTGACAAAGTGACCTCTGCATATTATAGAATAGCTTTTTCATTATACTATGCAAGGAAGATGGCATGTTATTTTCCACAAATATTGATACTAAGGCCTAAATTTTATCACATTTAATTTTCTTAAATTCGTGAGATTTTCATAATAGAATGATTTGCATGTTATATGGCAATACAATTTGTTTGTATTTAAAGTGACTAGTATTGTGTATACCATTCACTAGTATGTGGCATAAGAATTAAAGTGTTAGCCTAGTTGAAGAGGATAAGACTTCAAAATCTACGACAATAATTTCATTTCATTCTGACTTTAAAACATAACTTGTTTCACAGAATAAATTTATAATTTTATTTTAATGAAACATGATGATAGGTATCGATAGATGATAGGTAGGACTATACGCTCACTGATGTCTCATGTGTACCTGAAACTAAGCAAATGTAATCAATATGTTGGTTGACATAAGTTGGCAAAAGTTTGAAGTTTATTGGACAGTTGTGTACTTGTTTTGGATAATAATTGTATAGTTATCTTTTTAACACTTATTAAAATGCCTTAATACCAAAATGTATTGTATTAGTTCTCCTTTGATGTACTGTCTGTAAATCTATCTTGCAGATCAAAGTGGAACTTCCAGATGGCTTTCCAGCTGTAAATACCTTGGTGGAGCCTCAGTGTTCCCAAGGTGGCCAAACTATCTACACAGAATCTTTATATACAGATTTGGAAGGCTATGCTAACTTTTTGTTTGACACTCCGCCAGAGTTATTGGATCCTGTATCTTGTTCAGTGAGCTGGTGGTGTTCTCATTCTCTGTTACATTATTTCTTACCTTTTTCGTTCCAAGTTTAACACAATGGGTTGTAAATGCCATATTGTTTGTAGAAGTAATGACATGCATATTAATGAGTGGGCAGGCATCATGTGAAATCTTTAACTACATGTTTGTTTCCTTCCATATTGGCTTGTTTGTATCGTTAGCAAGAGTGTAACTGGGCATGTTAGGAAAATGTTGGAATTAAAATTGCATAGTAGGCAGAGCTTAATGTTACTTTTAGAAAGAAATCTTGTAAACAAGATATGTCAGGAACTCTGCTTTGGATTAATGTCATATGTGTATCTTTCTATAGCAGATGGCAGCATACAGAGGACAGTTTTAATGTTAGTCGTTAGTCATTTGCAGCCTACATTTCCAAGTTTCCCACTAAGCTATTAGTATAACCTTTAATGTTAGTCGTTAGCTCAATGTTAAATGTTCAGCTATACTCTGATAGCTTGCTTTATGTTAGTGTCTGTGTTTATTTCCATTGGCAGCCTACATTTCCAAGTTTCCCACTAAGCTATTAGTATAACCTTTAATGTTAGTCGTTAGCTCAATGTTAAATGTTCAGCTATACTCTGATAGCTTGCTTTGTGTTAGTATCTGTGTTTATTTCCATTGGCAGCCTACGTTTCCAAGTTTCCCACTAAGCTATTAGTATAACCTTTAATGTTAGTCGTTAGCTCAATGTTAAATGTTCAGCTATACTCTGATAGCTTGCTTTATGTTAGTGTCTGTGTTTATTTCCATTGGCAGCCTACGTTTCCAAATTTCCCGCTAAGCTACCAGTATAACCGTTTAATGTTAGTCGTTAGCTCAATGTTAAATGTTCAGCTTTACTCTGATAGCTTGCTTTATGTTAGTGTCTGTGTTTATTTCCATTGGCAGCCTACGTTTCCAAGTTTCCCACTAAGCTACCAGTATCACCGTGTAATGTTAGTCGTTAGCTCAATGTTAAATGTTCAGCTTTACTCTGATAGCTTGCTTTATGTTAGTGTCTGTGTTTATTTCCATTGGCAGCCTACGTTTCCAAGTTTCCCACTAAGCTACCAGTATAACCGTTTAATGTTAGTCGTTAGCTCAATGTTAAATGTTCAGCTTTACTCTGATAGCTTGCTTTATGTTAGTGTCTGTGTTTATTTCCATTGGTAGCCTACGTTTCCAAGTTTCCCACTAAGCTACCAGTATAACCGTTTAATGTTAGTCGTTAGCTCAATGTTAAATGTTCAGCTTTACTCTGATAGCTTGCTTTATGTTAGTGTCTGTGTTTATTTCCATTGGCAGCCTACGTTTCCAAGTTTCCCACTAAGCTACCAGTATATCCGTTTAATGTTAGTCGTTAGCTCAATGTTAAATGTTCAGCTTTACTCTGATAGCTTGCTTTATGTTAGTGTCTGTGTTTATTTCCATTGGCAGCCTACGTTTCCAAGTTTCCCAATAAGCTACCAGTATAACCGGACAGTCTACACACTTGATCCATTTTGGCAATCAATTTACCTTGAGGCACTTTACTCTCCGTCTGGCAGTTATATGCAGTTTAAGCCTGTCTTGGGTGAACTATTGGCAGGTGAAAAGGCCAAGCTGATACTTCAATATATAACAACAGGCAGTGATGATGTTGAGCTAACAGACCTCAAGATTCAGGTAAGAAATGTATGAAACTTCAGACAGTGCTGTTACTAGTCTGCACCCAGCTAGTGCAATGGCAGTGAACAAGGTTAACTTGTTTGATCTTGCTAGGTAACCATCCTGTTAGACTGAATGTTTCAAACAAATGTAATGAATTCATGATTTCCATCCTTTTTCTTTAAAGTGTCAAAATACCCTTCCAGCCAGCAAACGTTTGACCTAATGCATTGTTTACCATCATATAAATCTGTACAATAGCTCATTGCGCAAAATTATGTTATATTATGTACGTGCATACTTGATTGCAACAAAACTTTATTGGTCTTTGTGTTTTGTGCAAGTACAAACTCAAAAATATAACCTTCCTGTGTCAAGCTTTGTTGCACTGCCCCAACCAAAGCTAAACAGAATTTTTGCACTTAAACATTCAATCATATTGTGATTGTTCCATAATTAATACACATTTATGCATTTTCCAGTCAATCTAAACTTAACCACAGCCCCCTGGAGTGTAGGTATTAAAGCTGCAGAGTGCTTAGCTGAGAAAACAGTTTGGATAGGAATTCACTTTGATGGATAGGCTAATTGGAATGATGCAGGTACATACATGCTGTAACACTCTTATAACAAACTGTTGGTCAGCCAAATAATGGTTATCTTTTCTCCTATTGTTCAGTTCTGGAACTTTTATGGAAATGTTACCCAGCAAATGATTTCAAAGAATTCTTCAGTCACAAATAAAGAACATTGTCATGATTGGTGTGTTGAATGGAATCTTGCAGTGATAGTCTTGTTGGACCATAGAGATGCACACAGATTAAGAAATGCAAGTACCTGACTAAAACAAGATTGGAGTAGAAACTTTGTGTGTTTTGGTTTTAAAAAGCAATAGAACGATATTAATCCTATGAGTATAATAATGTCAAGGTGCAGCCTTGCAGTGCAAATCATCTCAGAGATAAAACTAACTTGTTCACATTTTTACTATACACATACATGAACCTGCAGAGTAAAATTAGGCTAAGCCTACATACATGTGCATAGACATGGTACAGTTGGATTTTTTGTTCAGTGCATAATAAGAGGGTATATAGGGGACCAACTGAAATCAGTACAAATAACAGGGAGCAAATTTGTGAATTATTGCATTGCTACTGGAACATTGTCTTTGAAATTTTGACTGCAGAAGCCATCTACTACTTAATATACAAAACCTTTAAAGTCTCATATCGTAAACTTGTAAATGACAATCACTTGCAAACACTAAAGATCAACTAATGATCACCGCATAATAGAATACTGTTGTCTTTACTCAAGTGGGAGAACTTTAAAAGCTATTGAATTGATGACTTTTGTGAGATTTTTAAGATTGTAAATTACAAATTAGTTGAATTTACATCCCGCCGCTGGCATATTTTTCATCTGTTGGCCAGATAGCATGTTTCAGAGGTTATATTCACATGTTCACTATAGATTGTGTGTCTGACTGATCACATTACAAATACAAGAAAATAATGTTTGCTTGGCAGTCTACACAAATGTGATATGGATTGGGTTTGTTCATTCATACCAAGTACTATCGCTTTAGTATACACAAAATCATTCCAAAGTCTTCAGCCTTGATTTTCTCATCGCCAAGGATGAAGAATGTTGTTTGTGAGTTGAAAGGCATTTCAGTAGAGTATTCTACAGTTGTTTTGTACATTATAACAGCAAACCTCTTCCATCATATGAAAGTTTAAATGTACCTATATTTTTCTGTTAAGAACTGCATTGGAGAGCTTTGTTATAACTTGGAGAACACCACATGTACTTTGCTTTAATAGTAATTTATTAAGTAATTAATGGTTAGTAATTCAGGCAACACAAGGTGACTTGTTCATCTCTCAGTTGACTACATTTCAAACCACAAGTCAAACATATGGAAACATATAAGTCCATTCCTTCCTGTTCCATCTTAGAATCATTGTACATGATGGTGATGATTGGATAAACAAGACAACCATCTTTAGAATCTTAACAAAAATCTCTCTGATAGGTTCATTTGGAGTACTTAAATTAGGAAAAATGAACATTAATGGAACACAGCATCAGAGCTATGAATGAAGTAATATAAACTGGTGCTGTAATATGACATGCCAACTATCCTTTTTCTTCTACAGGTTCTAGCAAGAGGAAATGTAATTAATGTTCCAGTGAAAATAGGTGGAGATCCTTCAAAAATTGATGCAACAAATGGAAGTATGTTTCATCTGTAGATATCTTACAATTGAATGCTGACAAATTAACTAATACTTAAATATCTTGTGATGCTTAAATACATTTTTACTGAAATAATCAATTTGCAGTAATTTCTGTTGGTTAAGTCATTGTGAATGTCTGCATTCAATACACAGAGCAACAATTTTGCCAAAGACTTATGGGTCTTTTCTCTGTTTCTCTGTCCTCCCCCCTAACACCCTCCTCCCCAATCATGAAAGAATACTGCAAAGAACATGTTTAAATATGTTTGAAATATAGAGATAGACTATGTTTGACATTCATTGGCCATATTGCTGATCTCTGAACCCTAAAAAGAAGCATACCACAAGGTACAACATAGCTTGTAATGCATTTGCTACACAATGTAAAATTAATATCATCCTTTGACAGTGTGAAGTACGATAAAATGCACCTATTTTGAATAGAAAATGTAAATTGGTGCATTTATTTTGAATCATCTCCCATATGTCTATCAATAAACACATCCATAAAGTGTTGTTATTAGATGTTAGCAAGTTATAGATTAACCTATACAAATACAATGATCTTTGATATTCTTTTCAGGTTACTATTATGAAGTATCTCTTAGCCTTGAGCTTACTCCCAGGATGTCTCCACGAGCCCAAATAGTTGCTTTCTTCATCAGAGATGATCTTGAAGTTATCACTGCCAGTCTCTCATTCAATATCGCACAGACATTCCAAAATAAGGTACATAACTTTGTCCAACACTTTCACCATTTGAAAAATAACAAGTTTTCCTTATTGAGAATATTTGCAAAGAAAAGAAAAAAGAAGCATGTTAATTTGAGTATTAAGTTTGGTATGTGGTAGGGAGGAGCAGGAGAGGTGGACATTTCAGTATGGTTATAACTGCAGCATTCTTACTATGCCTTTTAATATTTTCAAATTGACAGCTCCATCATTAAGGAGCTTTAATCAATTTCAGCCAATCCTGACTAGTTTGTATCCCAGAAGTTTAATGTAATGTTCATGACATATATAATACTGTATGTCAATAGTTCCAGTCATTGTACTGTCTGTTCATGACATATCTAATACTGTATGTCAATAGTTCAGTCATTGTGCTATCTGTTCATGACATATCTAATACTGTATGTCAATAGTTCCAGTCATTGTACTGTCTGTTCATGACATATCTAATACTGTATGTCAATAGTTCCAATCATTGTACTATCTGTTCATGACATATCTAATACTGTATGTCAATAGTTCCAGTCATTGTACTGTCTGTTCATGACATATCTAATACTGTATGTCAATAGTTCCAGTCATTGTACTGTCTGTTCATGACATATCTAATACTTTATGTCAATAGTTCAGTCATTGTACTGTCTGTTCATGACATATCTAATACTGTATGTCAATAGTTCCAGTCATTGTACTATCTGTTCATGACATATCTAATACTGTATGTCAATAGTTCCAG
>JAIPMN010000245.1:0-64447 GCA_020650975.1 Apostichopus californicus | reverse complement strand
CACAACTTCTGTGTACCTAATCTAATATCATGATAGTTTAAAATGAATGTGTTGCATTACAAGCAATTTATAATGTCCCCAGCTTTCCCCTTGCAGCTTGCCCCCCCCCCCATTACCCCAGAAGTTACTAAATAATTACCTTCCAATAACACTGCCCCAATCTTATTCCCTTCCCTGTTCAATTTTCATATAATAGCCATAACACTGTACATTCCTAAGTGTAGCGTCAAGCAAGCCTCAGGTATTTATATCCAAAGTGCTGTGATAATCTTTTGACTAACATTTTACTAGTGTTCCCCATTTTCATAAGATTTCTGACCATAATCTTGTCTAAATCAAGATACCAAACATAAAATTAACAAGGGGCAGAGCTAGACTTGTTTTCTCGAGGGGTGGGGGTCACTGCTTTTCGAGGGGACAGGTACAACTTATTTCCAAAAAAAATTCTGACAAGGTTTTTTCTTAGGCAGGGGTAGCCAAATGTTAAGGGACCTTAGGCCCTCTAGGCCTCAGTTGCAATGCTACTGTAATTAACCCCTTCACTCCTCCCATTCCCCCTCCAAAAAAAGGGAGAGATAAAGGAAGGATACTACATGAAATAAAATGTAAGGGATGGGGATATCTTTTGGAATATCATCATATTTAGTGATCCTTTTGACATTGTGTATGTGCAGCCAATGGCTCACCAAGTACAACAATGCTCTGAAGTTTGTACTCAAATACACTTTAAATGATAGTCCAAAGGTCAAAGTTATTTTCATATGGATGATAGAAGAACATACTCTAAGCATCCTTGTGAAATTTACATTTCAATTCCTGTTTATTGTTTTTGAGATAACATCATTTGATGTTGACACATTTTGTACTCAAAGTGAACTTGAAGCAAACAGGTGTGATGTCATAGTTCAACAGAATGACAAAGCAATGGAATAACTTCCTTTAAAGTTCACATCATTCAATTCACTGCTTGAAACTTGGGGTACATCTCAAAATGAACAAACTATCATGGTGATTGGTATATATTGTTAAATTTAAGTCCACTTTAGGTTAATTTGTTACCGGGATCCATTTTAAGGTCAAAACAATAAAGGAAATAGAAAACTTTTTTTTGCTGCCAGTGTGCAAATATGACATCATGTCTGTTTGCTTCAAATTCACTTTTAATAGGTTACAATCTCGGGCAGATTTCAATTATTAGTTTCTCGATAACGCTATCTAAGATTTGGACGATGCAAATTTCACCAGAAATGCTGACAATGTGTTTCTCTTTCAGCCAAAAATAACTTCTCCTCTTAACCATCGTTTTAATGAACATCAGACATACAGTACATGTCTTGTTACCATAGCAACATACTGTACATCAGTCATCTGTCAATGTAGGTCTAATTCCACATGATCATGAAGGCATATTTTACAACATGGACAAAATGTCTTTACTACTGTACATCAGTCCATCTTTTGAGCCTTTTTGGCACTCCATATAACTTTATGAAAAAACTATAGTACAGTATATAAATTATTAGGCCTTCAACACAGGATATAGTGCATAACAGATACATACCTATTGTCCTAGCATATATACATCGGCCTTAACATTCATATCAATTACGAGATTCGAAAGTAAACGTCGTTAAATTTTGCTATTGTTCTAAAAGCACATTGTTTTTGTTTTCAAAATGTGATTTAGGGTTGCACGAAAAGTTCAAAATCTTCCGAATTAGTTCCCTTTCTTATTTCCTGAATTACTGCAATCGAGCAAAGTCTGTACCTTCATATGTGTAGAAGAAAAATAGTTGTACACAAAATGTTTTCACCCTACAGTATGTTGTATTGAGTTTGTCAACCAGTGCTATAGCTTTTTACTCTTTGATAAAAATGTTTTCACTCAAAGAAAGAAAGCTCTCTTTATAGTGCTATTGAGGAAAGCATTGCAGTAATACTGTACATGTCTGTCCAATATAGGAAGCAATAAAACCTGCTTTTCTAAATTCCAAATTATCAATCATGGACAAAAAATCCCAAAGAATGAGATATAAGAATTACAATTTGCCAACAGAGGGTAAACTAATCACTTTCTTAGTATATAAGCTGTTTAAAATTTTGTCATATTTCATCATATGAATTGGAGATATTCCAGCATTTTTTCAAGAGTATTCACAAAACCAATGGATATTTTCCGTTGTAGACAGCTACTATAGACGGCTAGATGACACAGAATGAAGAAGTCTATCAATCTTATAAGCTAGGTCTGGTCCTAAAGCTGGAGAAAGAACCATTTTGTAAATTCTTCAGTTTGGTGGTTATTGCAGAAATATTAATCAAATTGAGTGGCTTGATTTGATGCTACCACAGCTGTAGTGTTGAATTCCCTCTGGCATAGAATTTGTCGGGAAAGTTGGTTGTATGAGACAGTTTTCATATAACCATGCAGGTGACGAGACAAGATGATGGTGAAAGTCTGTGCGTGAGCTTCACCCTGTTTAGCGTAATATTTTATCTGCTTTTTAGGTGCGAAATGGTAGGTCAACGTTTCGGGTGAAATAATGTTGTAAAACTCCAGTTGTCTCTCATGGCGGGCGCCATATCCTCGAGACCATGGATAACCAGAAAACCGACTAAACATTTGAAAACGGTTATTTTACAGAGCATTGTAGCCAGATTCCCTTTTTTCCCTTTTGTAACTTTTGTCTTATTTGTAATGGAATATCTTTCAACTGTTATTTACTTATTTAGACTAAGTGCAGAGAGATTATAGCCCACGATCAATTAATTCGTACATGTGAGAAAAGGACCTTTTTTTCAACTTTTCCAATATACATGCAATCAAATGATGATCATTTTGGGCAAAATTCAGCCATGAAGAATTTAATTATGCTATACAAAATCAAAAGCACTCAAAGAAGGGAAAAAAAAATATGTGCCGTTTGATTCTCCTAATTATTAACGAAGTACAGTAAGCAAGAAGTTTAGAGTCTTATATGAATAGATATAGAACAATGTTTGTTCACTTTGGCCTTATTGATAAAGTTCATGTTTTCCTAAAGTTGTCATACATGTATGCAATATCACAAAAGTCAGCCAAAGTGTCGGTTTTGCGTACAGTAGTTTGTTTTTTAACATCAAATGGAGCCAGTGCAGACTCAGATATGAAAGTTCATTTCGGTGGAAAGCTGCAGTAATTTGGATAGTCTTAGAATGATCCAATTACAAATTGATGTTAGTAATATCACTTTCTACAGTAGGATAAATAAAAATTATCAAACTTTGTGATCAAATGCAAAACTTGCCTTTTTAGTACAACCGGTAAGAAAATGCCACTTTCTAGACATCTCGTCAATGTTGGATTTGACAGTAATAGGAGCTAAAACTGTCATCGGAAGTGTTTGTCAACGGTCAGGGGCTAAAATGTTGCCTAATTGATGTAGACTTGGATGTCAAAAGTGCAATAGAAGAGTTAAGACAGGTAAGTTGCAGATATCCAAGACAGTGAATTATGGAGTTCCATGTATTCAATGAGTGATGAACTTGAAATATAAATCACACATTGAACCCCACACATTGTACTTTCTATTAAAAGATAATATTAAAAAGTTTATTCACAGGTTGCAGCCTTTCATAGCACAGTATATTGCAATCTTATACTGAATAACGATAACCAGACCTAAAATGAATCTTACTATACATTGGTGAGAGTTGTCATTTGGAATCAACTTGACCTCTTACAGTATTTATACATAAAAGGTGCCTCCTTATACTGTAGTTCCGATGGACTTAGAGAGAGAGTGCAAGATTTGTACGGGCATATGAATTTTGTCTCCCCCCCACAAACCAACAAAAAAAAAAAAAAAATTGTGGAGAATATTGTTGATGACGTGTTGATGTCTTCTTCTTTTGTTTTTTTGCTGTTATTCCTCACAGCATGCTACAGCAGTAAGTAGTACCAGATTTTATCTCTCTTTTTGCGTTTTATAATAATCGTCACCCTCATATATTTTACTAACATTTCTCCTTTTTGTTTTGCTATGTGCTGTGTGTCACAAAATGACCCCCCGCATGCGTGGTTTGTTATTAATGCAGTGCGAGAAGAAGCGTGAACATTGCACATAGTCAGCACTTCCACCGGTAAAATAGCTTCAAACAGTGCTTGAGAGTGGCCAGGATACAAGTGACCATTCGTTGGTCATTGGTCAGAATGAAATTGTCAAAGATATTTGTGAAGAAGAATGGTGTTGTGAAAATGGCCGTTTCCTAAAGGACATTTATTGTGAAACTGGTCATTTACAGGGAAAATACGAAAGTACAATTAGAAATTAAAATGGTATGGTAGATGTGGTCATTTAAACAGGTAGAACTGGACATCGGTGCAAATGGCAACTTTGAAGTCCACCCAATGGCAATTTGATGGCTAAAGACCACCAAATGTCCAATTAATGGCAATTGTCCAATGAAATGGTCATTTAATTGATATTCATGAGAACATTTTTTGGCTGAATATAAATGGGTCATATCAAATGTCTTAATACAGACAATCATACTAACTAACAAAAATTCATTTTTAATTGGTTCTTTAACTTTTTATATATACCATGGGTGTAATTATTAAAGCAATCCAGGGGCCTCCATCCAGGAACTCCTGTCGTAATTACTCGCAAGAGTTTTTTTTTCAATAAACTAATTTGGAGGAAACAAACAGCTTTTTTATTTGACTTGTGTTAGGTATTCGATACTAATCTACAGTAGGTGAAAACCTCTAAAACATGTAGGTCACCACAACATTGGATTTTATAAAAAAAAGAAAAGAAAGGTAGTTGTCTTTCATTAAGTATAAAGTACTGGAGATTTATGTCCAAATTTTTCTTGTGTAAATTTCCTGTGCTTCCCCCCCCCCCCCAATATTTTCTGGTTTGTGAAATTTTGTAAGAAAATGACTGGAATCATCATTTACTAAATACTAAATAGATTGCTTCGTGACTCAAAATTCGGTGAAAGCATCTAGAGAGATGTCCTAGTTTGGTCAATTGCAATCTAAATTTTTCTGAATAATTTGTCTCGAATTTGAGAATGCGCAATTAAACAGGAGTTTTAAACTGATTTCACCTGACATAGTATCTGGTCAATAGTATGTAGTTAAGATCACTTACAGACGTTTTCCAAATTGTCACATTTCAAGAATTTTAATCATTATAAACGGTAACAAATATATGCTAAAAGGACTTGCAACTTGGCAAGTCTATAGCCCAACGTTAACATCCGTTGTCCCCATCTCAAAGAATATTTTAAAATGACTAATTATTTGAACATTTATGACAGAGCTACCGGATGCATGTATTATTTGTTAATAGCAAATTGGACTTAAAAGTTTTGGCGCAGAATGCAAAGGTCTTTATTTTTTGCTTTTTATGTTGCACTTTAATTTGGGGATATTATTTTTTGTTCTTTAAAAATGGTTGCAAATTCCACAAAATTGATTTTGAACCACCTTAGTGTGTAGATGTACACATCATAAATCCATAATTGTTAAGGATTTATAGATAACATGTAGCAAAAGTTAATATTTTGCCCGCCTAGGATTATTAAATTACATTATCACTTATATGCTATCTGCTAATTTGCATAAAAGATAGAAAAGTACATTTTTGTTGGTTAAAAACTGCTAACTCAGGCTCAAAATGCAAAGTCTTTAGTTTAACTATGTAGTTTTCACTTTAATTTGGGGTTAAGTTTTTCCTTTTAATTAATTAATTAAGTTAACTAATTTCACAAATTTGGTTTTTAACCACCTAACTATGTAGATCTATGCACCAGTCATAAATCCACAATTGTTAAATATTTCACATATTTCACATATTTAGCAGAATTAATGTTTTATCTGCACTGTATTATTAAATTACATTATCACAGACCTGCTGTCTGCTAATTTGCATAATTCACATAAAAAACTCCAACTTTTTGCATAATTAATTTACACATGGCCATGATGATAGACATACTAGTAATTACATTGTCTATATATTTATAATATATTTTAAAGTGAATTCAATATGGAGACAAGATCTCATTAAGCAAGAAATTTGCTGGTACAGTCAATATATAAGAAGGTTCCTGCACATATCTGTCCTTCTAGAACCATGCAGACAATGTATGCCCACAACTCTCCACTCAGTTTGGACAATTTTTGTTCATATAATACTATACTTCCATGTCCCCCTTCAAAGCACTCGTATTGACAATACCAGCAATATGAATATCATGTTTCTATTTAGATAAAGGTTAGGAACTGTTTTTACTGTTAGTAGTAGTGCTTTGAAGCATGGTATGAGAGGACAGTATAGAGTGGTAATAGCATTAGGAAATTGTCCCAACTGGCTGACAACTCAGATGTTATGTGCGCAGCATCGTGAAAATTATTTACGTGGAGAGGCTCGCTTCTTGGAATTTGGTTAGGATCATGTGAGCAGTATCTATTTTCTCTTTGTGATACTTCACTTGACAACATAACATCGTCACGGTTACATCTGAATCTGAATGTCGTTTAGTTTGAGGGCCAGTGTTCCATCTTGGATCATTTTACTATAAAATAGTAAAATAAAATCCTTGCAAGAATTACAGTAGTTTAGTAAATTGTTTGGTCAATCGAATTTTATAGTAGCTATGCTCTGTATCAGAAAAATTTCTTTTCACATAGTTTTGCATAGTAAATAAGATGCTATGCAATTTAACAGGTCTACCAACTTACTGCACAAATTATAGTAACTCAAAGCAATGTTTGCCCTTGTAGTCTGTGGGTTGTACAATAATCTTTAGAAACCACATTTCTAATGAAGAAATAAGAATTTAATGTTGTTAAACTGATCAGTGATTTGTTACCTAAACTGCAGTTACTTTGGATATCGTTTTTGCCCCCCCCCCCCACACCCCGTGTGTGTATGTACAACTATGGCTGCCATACTACAGTAACATTGTAAAATGTGAACTAAAAAGATTATAAATATTCGATACAAACCAAGAAATAATTGACAAATAAAGTGAGTGTGACTGGCATAAATTGGAATGATAAAAATTGTGACATATGGTGGTACTTTTATCTAGCAGGCTGTATATAGCCCTGCTACAATTATTGTTTTTCGTCTGTCTGGTCTGTGGCAGACTAGAAGAGGAAAGTGTGGTGGATATTTGGGAACAAATATGTTTCGTTTCCATTATTGTTACTTTATTGCCCACTATTGTGGAAGGAGGCAAAAGCTTCACAGGAAAGAGAAATGTTGTCAAAGGAAGCAGAAAAATAAACCGCTAAACAATAATAGAAATATTAAAGAACCTGGCAGGGAATATTAAAAACAACTTTTGCCTGATGGATCAAGACCCTTTGTGAAGCTTGCTTTCAATATACTATCCAGGGTAATACATAATACTGCACAATAGTGGTTGTGCAATGTTTCCTCCAGATATATACAGTAACAGTCTCTGACATGTCGATCTGCTCAGAACAATCGAATAAAATAGAATTTTCCAATCATATAGACGTATAGGACAGGGAATGTTGTTGTGGGATTGGAATTGCTTCAAATTCTGTACAAACCGTACAGTTTTGACAGTGATTAAAAGCTTAATGAAAGTTGTTCAACGACCATCCCGATCTTTAAGCTCCTTCAACTTTGCATATATGTATCCCAAATCTGGAGGGGGAGGGGAAGGGAGGGATGACAGGGTTCCCTAATATGTTTCGAGGATTGAGTTTCATATTGGTTCCATTTCCCATAATTATTAAAAATGATATTGATTGAAGATTTGTCTGACTCGTTCCCTCTCCCCCTCCCCTCCCCTCCCCTCCCCTCCCACTCCCACTCCCACTCCCACCTAATCAGAACCAGGTGTCAGGGACCCTGATGATGCCTATCCTGTTTTGTTATCCTCCTCCTTTAGAATTTACTAAATTCAGTAAATTACAGATTGAGTTCATTCTTTGGAATTAACATATGTTAACACTATGCCGTTGGTACAATACAGTATATAAGTAGTGGATGATACCCTTATGTTAGGATTCCAACACAGTATATGTTGGGTGTCTATTTTATACCCTCATAAAAACAAGCTTAAGTTTACAAATACAAATATATCAAACACTTAATGGTTGAATGAGTATATTGGGAACTCTGCCAAACTTGTGTCATATATGACAATTAAATAAAAAAAATATATGATGGGGGAGAGATATCATTCTGGTTTATGTCTAATACTTGATCGATCAATGGATTGATGGATCGATTAATCAATCAATCGGTGGATGGATAGATTGATTTTACTTTGCGTTTATTCTTGCATCTAACCCATATCAATGCATGATATACTTTCGAGTGAGTTCATCATTTGACATTGCAATGTACATCTATTCAGCTAACCAATTAGCAAGTAAATTATTATTCAAAAACATTGTATAGAATGATATGCACATTTATATATATTCTAAAAATAAACTGCAGTTATTTATTGTGCCTGTAATGCAGAATGCAGACATGCCTCATATTCATGTTACCAAATTTGCTGTGCAGAATTATGCTAGAAGTACTCTGAATTTACTTTCATATATATACTGCCACTTTTTGTGTTTGATTGGATCTGACCTTATTTCTCTGCTATGCATACGTGTATATATACATTATTGTAATTTGCATAAATATGGAAGTTTATAGAGGATAATTAAAGCATTATATGTAGTAATAGTGTACTGTTCAGTTATACACAGTGCTTTACCCTTTCATGTGTCATGCCAAGCCTAATAATGACAGCAGGGTCAGTCTGGTCTAATGGATAGATCTGTTTACAGGATGGATTGAGTTGATCCATAGAATGATGATCCCATTGGTAAAATCTGATCCCATTGGTAAAATGTGATCCTTGATCCTTGTCTCATTCTGCAATGAGAACTTTCATGATACTGTTTAGTAACATCAGGATCAGACCAACAAATACACAATGTGTACTATGATTTTTACTCTACCTTTGAACTGATCCAAAAGGCCTCTATGTGCTTAATGCTACAGTGGAAGGTGGACAGTATATGGGCACTTTACTATAGTGTAAGTGGCACTCTACTATACAGTAGTTGTAAGTGAATTACATGCACTTTACTATACTAGTGCAAGTGAGTAACATGCACTTTACTCCAGTTTAGGTGAAATACATGCACTTTACTGTAGTGCAAGTGAATGGCTTATACTTTGCTGTATAAAGTGTCACAAGAATAATGATGTGGACTTTACTGTAAGTGAATTATGCACTTTACTGTAGTGCAAGTGTATAACATGCACTTCACTCAAGTTTAAGTGAATTACATGCACTTTACTGTAGTGCTAGTGAATGACTATCTCCTTACTCTTCACAGTGTTACAAAGGAAGGACATGGACTGTACTAGAGTGTATTAAACTGATTACATACACTTTACTGTAGTGCAAGTGAATAGCATGCACTTCAATCCAGTTTAAGTGAATTACATGCACTTTACTGTAACTAGCTAGTGAATGACTATCTCCTTTCTCTTTACAATGTTACAAGTGAATGACATGGACTGTACTAGAGTGCAATTAAATTACATGTACACTAAATTTACAGTTAGCAGTATAAGTGCATTCCATTTTTCCATACAATTTACTACAGAAACCAACCTTATATAAAACTGATCTGATCACCTCACAGTGTTGTGAATTAATTCTCTGGTGAAATTCACCACATACCTCTAATTGGTATGTTGCAACTCTTTTTGAGGTCTAAAGAATTCCATTTCCCCAGAGTTGTACTTTTTGATCTGAACCTGAAATTTATAGAAAAACTTTTTTGTTATTCTTTGTTGTTCATTTTGTATTTATTTATCGATACATTCTTGCATGCTCCACATGTGATTATTTATTAGAACCTCAACCCGACCTTGAGGTGTACAAAAAGTCATTGGAGCTAGCTCAGAAGTCTGAAAACATAAATTTATAGGATGTTATCAAACGAAGGGTTAAATATTATACTGATACTACCCATGTGGTTTACTATCAACCCTTTATATCAACTTTACATATGTATCCACCATATTAACATATTTTTATTAACTGATTCAGAAATGAAAATACAACATTCTGAGTTGAGATATATATCTCCTCATATTACTTCGTCCTCTCTCACTTTAATACTTGAAACGGATAATCCTGTCATCCCTAATTTCATACATTGGCTGCAGTCAGTCAGCTAATGCTGTGTGCATGGCAGAAACCTTATATTACTTGTCTGGGATTTTGTAGCCTCCTCTGAAAATGTCAAATTAGATGTTTATTTTTAGCCTTCCTAAGTTCTGCCATGCATTGCATCTCAAGTGAAGTCGAAAATTTGAGATATGGATCATGCAGACCAGTTTCTCAAGTTCCCTAGGAGGAGATTTCTTTCTTTCTCTTTTCTCTTTTCTATTTTTTCCTGTTCGTTCGGGGCTAACGTCATAACATTGATAGCCGAGATGAGAGAGCTGAGAGGCGGGTGATGATTTGAAGAAAAACATTCCCCGCAAGAGCCCTTAGGGGGATGAACAAATGGAGGATGGTAAAGACTAGAGCAACTGATGATGATGACGGACAAAGAATGAAAAATATAGGTTTTAAGGAATGCCACTACTCAACTTGGCAGCTCGTAAAGGTCACTAGGATTGGCACCAAATGGTAGCTCGATCATGAGTAGTGCTTAAAACCTTCCCAATAAAAGTCTTCTCTCAGAGGTCATGACACCCAGATTTAATTTATTCACATACATTTATGTACAGTATTTTAATCGTTTAAGTGAACTGACTCCTCAATATCCCGGTATTTCATACAAATCTTCCAATAAAACTCTTTTTTTTTTGCAGAGGTTATGGTATGACACACAGATTTATTGATTCACTTACAGTTGGAAGTTTGTTTTATCATTGATTAATGGACATCAGGATCGTTCCCCCAAATATGCTAGAAAAGTTAAATAATGGTCACACACATTTAAACTCACAACAAACAGTTTGTTGCCACACTGAGAGCATATCGTTCTTCCTGGATCTCAGTTCAGTATTTTAATCGTTTATTGTGACCACTCCTCAATATCTGGGTATTTCTTAAAATCTTCCAATAATACTCTTTTTCCCAGAGGTCATGACACGCAGATTTAATTTATTCACATACATTTAAGTACAGTATTTTAATCATTTAAGTGAATGCTCCTCAATGTCCGGGAGTAATATAGAGGTCCAGACCTTCCAGGAGAATATTTTTGAAAAACTATAGCACTTTTTCAAGCATGCTTAATCGCTGGCCAGTATTGGAGACCTTGAAGTGTCTCAGTGAGGGAAATTGCCTTTAGGTTAGTTGACGGTGAAATTTGTTGTTTGAACATTTGGGAGCACGGGTGACCATTATTTTAATCTCTAGCAGAATTGTGACACGTAAACTGATGATCTTAATCTGGTCACTAGCATTGATCAACAGCATTGTTTTATCTAATGTCCATCATCATATGTCATCATTACTCAGTTGTATTAATTACTACTTGTACACCAGTTTTCTATGCTGTATGAGAAACAATTAAACTTGAACTACTAATGGCAATAATAAAATCTCTTAACAACCATCAGATTCATATTCAAATGGAATATTTTGACAAATATTTGACAGCTATAAAATCGGAAGTCATATTTGGACTTGAATGGCCTTGATAGTTTTAAGTAAAAAAAAAAAGTGGAAAAAAAAAAGGATAACCAGTTTGGTAATAAATTTATTAAAGCCAAATTGAATCACTGGAATAATAATTTAATAATTGCCATTTGTTGAAAGAAGAGGGAAAAAAAATAGCAAAAGCTCTGAGGATTGTCTAAAATTTTCAGGCAAAAATAGGCACGAGACTCAACAAAACTTCAATAAAGCATCTGTATAATTCAATAGCAAAATATTGTTGTAGCTCAGGCCTTTCAACACATGCACACTTTGGGTGTAAATAGGCCAAAGGCCTCATGCCCTTTTTCATTTCTTGAGCGGTGGCCATCGTCACATCCGATTGAGCTGGAAAACTATTTGTGACAATAGAAAAAAAAAACAGTTGATTGTGTAACTGAGTTGTCTATTAAAGTAGGCACAATTGTGTGGTGGTCAGTGACACATCGTACCATCAGAGAATATATGTACATTATACACCTATGCAATTGTGTGCTACAGTTTCAGTTTGGTGTTTCAAAGGAAATCCAGCAGAAAGTTCTTGAAAAGATTGAATAGGACAAAATGGGAATGTTTAAGTAAACAGGGAGACTTGAATGTAATGGAATTTGAAGAGACATTTTAGGGCTTGACTTGCTGAGCCTATATGCTGCTACTGTGGCTATTACATGGCTCACATAACTACAGTACTTACAGGTATCACTTAACATAGAAATGGGGAAATCTTATATTAAGACCTTTTAGAATTGCCTAATTTTTTGGGCCTAAAAATACTTTCAAAGGTGCTCCACTGCTGCAAGGACCCTGGCATCAGTTTTAATTTTTTTTTTTGGGGGGGGAGGGGGTGTGGGTGATGGGGTAGGGGGTGAGGGGTTGTGGGTGAGGGATAGGGGTGGGGTGAGGGGATTGTGGGTGAGAGCATGGGTCAGAAGAATGTTCAGTGGTATAGATTGTAAGACCCATGGTGACACTTTATGCCCATGATATTCACTGCTTGAAAAACTTTTGGCCCCTCAATGTCAGGGGTCCCGCTCTCCTCCAGAAATTGTCCAGATGTTAATGCATGGTTAATTAGAAATTTTGATTTCAAACTGTTAAGGGAAAAGAGTGCTTTATTGAAGTTCTAACATGATTGACTATCATCATAGTGTCTGAAATACTTGGGAATAGGATATATTTTACCTAACCTTCTTCAAATGTTTCCATTAAAACCATACATCCATAGCTTGTTACAATATACTGTATATATGCCATCTTTTAACAGTTTTAAGCACCAAGGCTGCGCTAGGGCAGGATAGTATCAGTTGAAACTGTTTATGAGCAGCAATAATATACTTTCACCGAAATCACTCAACTATAATACCCTTTCAAGTTATATGTTCTTTTCAACAGCACTGCAGAGGTCTCCTGTTTGTGAATTAGAGCTGTTTTTCAACACACACAAAAAAAAAACCCACTTGAGGTATGCCCTAACCTACATTTGGTCTGAGCTATTTAATAGTACAACCATTTGGAGCTTTTGTGATTGTTGAAGTGGCAATTCACATGTTTCAGGCAGAGGTTGGTTGCATTGCAATAAGTAAGATCTCACAACACTGTCACCAAGGATATGGAGACACATGGTGGGCCCTGGGGTTCAGTTATGTCACCAGGCCTCAATTTGAAGTCTTCATTTTGCAATTAAGTATATTATGAAAATGAGAATTCATTATTCTTAATCCCATATTTTCCTGCGGCCCACCTGATAGATATATTGCAAACACTGCCTACCTTACAGACAAGTCATTGATAGTTAACCAAAATTTCTGAAAAGTCCAAATACAATTAATGTGAATATATCATTAATGATAGAGGATTTCCAAAGAAAAGTTGAAGAATTCAATGGGTTGTCTAACTTTCTCTGTTTAATATTCGTCATTTAGATCATTCAGTCCGGTTAAAATCACCCGCGATTCTTGATTGGAATAAATACGTGTACACAGTAGCTCGGAAGCCTTAAATTTGTTTCGGTTAACTTAATCACCTGCGATTAGCATAAACACCGATTAAATTAAAGGAAACGTGTCGCAGGGAGAATGTTAACGTCTCAAGTCTCTCCACAGGAGGTAATTAATTGTTTGCCTCGTGAAACATTGATCTGTCCTAATTATTCTGTATAAACGTCAGAAGAAACTCATACAGCCATGGATGTATCATTTAGGGTGTTAGAGTATATACCACAACTTTAATACATGGTATGGTGTGAAGCTACACCATGCTTTGATCATTGAGTTTGGAGACTCAAGCCTCTTCCATTTTCTTTTGTTTGAGCTAAGATAATTCAAACTGTGAGAGGGGGAGGGAGATGGGGTGGGGAGAAGGGTGCTGTGGTGGGGATTTGATATACCCTAGCTTGTCCCACTCAAGCATATTGTTACTTTATTGATTGAAGATCGGATCGATCAGCAGTCATAACGTACATGCCACTCTTAAGTTACGAGTGGATTGGAATTATTGTGTTTTTACTCTTGAGTTTGGTTATATTTTAGAGATCAAGTTTTCGCCTTTTAAGTATAGTAGTATGACCTTAATAATATATTCCAAGGATACCTATTGGGCTGAAAAGAGTTTTCATTCGGTATAATGGCCTACAGTATAAAACTAAAATTCCATCATAATTTATAGGGATAATTTTGTTGGGAAGGAAATAGTACTAAAATTGATGTATCAAATAACTCTTTTTTTGGTACAAATGTTTCAGACATTTACAACATAATATTTACTAGTGGTACATATGTAATGACCAGGTGGGTTTGGGAGGGGGTGGATGGAGAGGCATAGTGAGGAGGTAAATTGTTACCATATTGCATTTCCCACCCCCTCCCCCCCCCATCCTTGTAACAACATTTGTAGTTGTATGTGTAGTTGTTGTGTAGTAATCTTTAGTATTGATATATGGACCCTCTATAGTCAAATATTTAGTAATTAACTACATAACGACAGACTGGTTTTCCAATGAACGTATATATTTGTCTATTAATTTTCCAATTAATTTTTCTAAAATTTATGCCAGGGGGAGGGAAATGGATGAATGTTGCTGATAGCCTTACCCATATCGCTACATTATTTTTAGATTTGTTGGCATCTATTTATGGTAGCTGCATATCTCATTATTGTCAATCCTCCATTAATCTACACTCTTTAGGGCTATTAGTCTTTACCTAACCCTTTGATCTGATCGGGATGAAGTAAATCCATGGTCACAATGACCTGTGGTCAATAAAGGTGTTTTGCGACTGTTTTTTGGGGGGGGATATCTTTGTTATTACAAGTTGGTGAATTGTGTTAAGGCGCCACATCCTGTTCTTGAAATTGTGAAATAGATTGACTTAAAAAATCTTGTTGGTTCAGGGTATAGTTTTGGATTCCTGCTGCATTAACAACTGTTAAATCAAGTCAATACAAACACCTTTTGGTATTATCATGTTCAGTGAACTGTGAGTTGCCAACTTGACCTTGTCAACTTAGTGTTTTGCTTTAATATATTTAGAAGGAAATTAGATGTAGAAGTCAATTTGAAATTGAATTACCAAGCAACTTATGTAGGAACTACATAATAGCAGGGAACTTGTACATGTACAACTATATATGTATATACCAGATTTGTAATAGTTCTAAAATTCCCTTTTCAATAAATTAAATAATCGACAACCACAGACAACTCACTGGGATGTTGTAAACAAAGTTTGAAAGGGGTATTATATTCGCCCAATTATAATTTCAGAACTACAGTATGCATATACCAATTGTGACTGAGGAGAAAGCAGATTTCACGTTGATGCAAGCTTGGAGGTGGGCAAGGAAGGGATTTTTTTAATTGAATTGAAGTGAAAAATAGGCCCATGATCAAAAAGATTTTTTTTTCAATGAAAAACCTGAAACAATATTCTTGGTCATTTTTGTCACATTAGGAATTCAAGTAGCTCTCCTAAAAAATGTCTTTGCTCTTTCCTCCATATCGATCAAATACCAATTTATTTCAGTCTGTCATGCAGAAGATCGCTGGTATATTTAGCCAAACCCTGCACAGTGTACCCTGCATGTACAGTGCAATATTAACTGCAATCCATATTGCAGATGTAGTCAATATTGAGCTCGTCTTTGTACAGACCTCTGAGACGGAACTTGATTTATGGGTTCGAGGAAATGATGATCTGTCATATTTCATTATATATACAGCAAAGAAAAGAAAACAACATAAATTTAGAAATAATATTAATATTCCAAAGCTTAAATCCTTCTCAGTATATGGATCCAATCAGCAACTATCTCTTCTTAATTGTTGCAAGCCCGAGTGATTTTTCGAAATATTTCAACTTCAATTTGAATTCAACTGTGAAATGTTGTGAAAATTGTTTTCTTTTTAATTAATTAGTGGTAAGAACCATAGACTGATTGAGAAGATTAAACTATTGGTAGTTTTCAGAAAGGGAGGGATGGTAGTGGGCTTGGGGGCGGGGGTTGGAAGGGGGGAGACTACCAGGAGTGCTGGACCTGCCTTTGAAGTGCATACATGACCTGCAGTGAAAAAGTTGAAATAATAATGGTACATTGTTGCCATGGAAATATACGTTTACAGCATGCCAGGATGTCTTGTTCCATATACAAAATTTGGAGGAAACCTCGCAATATATATTTCATTTTATGGACGCAAAACAGAGTGACAAGTAGGCAATCTTGTATCTACTCCAAGAGTTATGCCATGTTTTAATACCCTAGAAATATAAATATCCTTGTTAGGGACTGCAGTACCTTTCAGCTGAAAATCCATTTGTTTGTGTTTATTATCCATCTGTCTACCGACCAATCCCTCCCCACCTCTCCGATCAGATTAATTTCATTCTCAAAACTCATGGGATATTAATACAGTTTATTCATCGTGTATGATGTTACATTACGATATATACTACTAAAAGCAATATACACGTCACCCCCTATTTCAACTATGAGAAGACATAAATCGTCGTTAAATTTGTCGGTCCTGGGAGTGAGGATTCAAAGTGCCGCATTATCCTCATCTATATATCCCTTATTTGTGATAGGTTGTTTGGTATTTGAAGAAAAAAAGTTTTCAAGTTAATTTGACCCTCCATATATCACTTAAACTTGAAATTGGAAAGGTGATTAATTTGTGAATATTACAAACAGACTATGGAAATTCTTAGTGTTTGACTTACTGGGAACCTTTTATGGGATTGTTTATTTTTTTTATATAGACAAATATTGTAGGAATTTAGCTTTGCTTGGTTAAGGTTGTTGACCAAGGGAAAGAAAGTTAATTTCATAGGAAATAGAAAAGTTATTTTATTTTATTGTACTGTAGTATTAAAGCAGTGTAATGTCATTTGTTCCATTCAGCAATTTGATAATAGTCTGCTATGAAGCAAATTAATATGAAGCGGCAAAATATATAAGTATTGTGAATTTGTTGCATTATACTGTAGTCATGACGACAGATGTTAATTTTTTATATTTTTTTCCATAATTGATTACAAAGAATAACACCTAACTAGCTAGAGCTTTTGCAATATGCTTTCTTGGAAAGAAGATTTTTATTATTAACTATGGAGCATATTCTTGCACTGATTTATTATTCTGATATTAATTTCCATGATACTTTATTATAAATGCACATTTCTCATTAAGCTTGAATATTAAGCAAACAAATTGTATAATACAATGAGGTTAACAAATGGAAAATCTTGTTGACTTAACAGTAAGTTGAGATGTGTCCTCTCTCTATATATAATATTTTATAGGCCGAATTTTAGTCTTGATTTATGTTATAACCCAAGACAAAAAAAAAAAAAAAAATTGAATTCTGTAATGTTCCTACATGTAGCTATTATTGTTCATTGTTTTTAAAAAATATATTTCTTATTTAATATATATGATCCTTTAAGGCTAAATTTCAAGAAGATGTGAGTCTTTAATGTTTTTTAAGTCTCAACAAACATCAAAATTCAATTTTGTGCCTTTATTAAAAGGAGGGGTGAGCAGACATTTAAAATTTACAAAGGAATGTACGTAAGGCTATCGATTCTGGATCAGAAAATAATCTTGAGGTGGAAAAAAAATGTCCATTCTGTTATCATCAAGTACAGAAGGAATATGTTAACCTTATGCACCCTATATATAAATGGAGAAACACACATTGGTGTCCTTGAAACTGGTCAATAAAATTTAAAAGAATGTGGTTGAAGAAATGACAAAAATTAGTCATGACCGAGAGCCTTAATTACTCCTGGATGTTTGAATTCTCTTTGTAATTGCTAGTAATGAAAAGAAGGGAAGTCTATGTTGACTTAAACTTCAATTGAGAAGTGTGATCTCTCTATATAAGAACATAAGTATATTGCTGCTGCTGTTACAGTAATATTCAACCACTGTATGTATATATAGCTACAAGGCTAAATACTGTAGAAACTGCATATTTAATAGATAACATGTGATAATGGTTGTTAGTGTAGTTTTAGCTTGTACTTGGCTTTGCGTGTGATGATGGCAATTTAACTAATAGGCGAACATAGCAGGGAAACTGAAAGTATGATGAATGGACTCGCTGTATATATAATAATTTGTGCATTCAAATCGTAATTTTCGGATTCACTATTTGTAAAACCATTTCTTTTAAAGTCGCATGCATGTGTACGTGCATAATGTGTTTGGCAGATATCAAGTTTCTATTTTATATATGAAAAGGAAACTAGAAATTGGATAGTAGTTCTACTTTCTCAGTATTGTTCAGTGAGTTGTTTGGGATCGGAATGAAATAGATTTAACTACTGTAAGTTTTATTGCAGAAAAGTAAGTGGTATATCCTTCCTTGTGGAACAGCTGTGGGGAAGAAGATGGTACAGTACCTGGCGTTATGGAAGAAAGCTTCTGTAATTCATCTTGAAAAACTTCTCATGAGGTATTTTGATGATTATAAGCTGCATGCCCTTCCCTGTGAGGTATATAGAGGTGCCTGAATGTTACTGTGTGAAGGTTCATGTTCGATGTTAACATATATGAGTCATATGAAGCCATTGTGGATTGTACAAATATAGTATAAACAATGGGTTTTCCTGTTATCTGGTGCACACACATCTCTCAAAGAATCACATGTATGCTACTGTGGATGATATGTTATATAAACTCTATACAGTGTAAGGTACAGTAATCAGGTACCTATAGTAGCAGCTGTGATATCGTGTACTGTATGTATGGACTGCCATTGAGCAATTCATAATCATGGACATTAAATATGAATCTAAGAGATTGGCTTCGGTCAGCTTGCGAGTCTATAAGCCTCCATGGCTTCTTTCGCGAGTTCCTGCTTGCGGGAAGATCACATATACATATACATACATACATACATACACGCATACATACATACATACTTCAGTCAGCTTGCGGCTTTGATAAGCCAATGATGGCTTCTTCGCAAGTTCCTACTTGTAGGAGGATCTAAAAAACATACATATCTTCAAGATAATTTTATGATCCAATCTCTCCATGTCCAAGAAACAGGCAGCATGCTTCTGTTCTTTACACAGTCCTTAGTCAGCCAGAATTCCCTTCGGTGTCATAACAAGGTTCTTTAAAATGGTAGTGTAGGTCATCGGACAGGGACTGGGACATCTAAGCATTCCTTAAAGTAGTTCTCAGTCATGTGGCATATATATAGTAGCATATCTCTTGTAGACTATAACAGCTACTTGTTAATGTTAGAACAGCAGCTCCCTGCAGCTAACTGTCAGAAATGCAGCTGTTGTCTGTTTGATACAGCTATAGCAAATATCCTATGATAACATACAGCAGCTGCTCCCTGTACAATACAGCTATATAGCAACTAGTCTTTGTCAGAATACAGTAGCAGCTCCCTACAGCTAACTGTCAGAAAAGCAGCTGTTGTCTGTTTGATACAGCTATAGCAAATATCCTATGTCCAAGTACAGCAGCTGCTCCCAGTTTAATACAGCTATATAGCAAATAGTCTTTGTCAGAATACAGTAGCAGCTCCCTACAGCTAACTGTCAGAAAAGCAGCTGTTGTCTGTTTTGATACAGCTGAAGCAAATATCCTATAATAACATTCAGCAGCTGCTCCCAGTTTAATACAGCTAAAGCAGCTAGCCTATGTGAGTACAGTAGCAGCTCCCTAAAGCTAACTGTCAGAAGAATAGCTGTTCCTTGTTTATTATAGCTATGGCAGCTAGCTTATATCAGAATACAGTAGCAGCTTCTTCCAGCTAACTGTCAGAAGAACAGCTTTTCCCTCTTTATTACAGCTATAGCAGTTACTGTAGCCTTTGTCAGAGTAGAGGGAGCTGTTAAATAGTTAATTCCATGTCCATACACTATGCATACACTATGTACCTGTTAAAGATATTTCCAGGTATCATACATTTCATACATCTTTGAAAGCCTACCATATATGGTACAGTAACTGTATTAGCCTGTTCATAGTAGTACTGACTGCATAAAACTCTGTATGTACAATATTGTAGACTTATAGTGGATAAATTTCCCAGTGGTATTGGGTTGATCCATGCATACATAGCCTACCTTAGCTTATGCATCGTAGGGGACATACTGGCTCTATAGTAATATATGCAGAAATATCAGCACCAACAGTCATAAATTAGACTAAAATTTATTATGGGGGGGGGGGGCATGTTAAAGCTTCTGGGTCAATTCAGACTGCTTCTCTTCACCAAGGCTTGGTTGGGATGGTGTTGGGGCAAAATGTGAGAAGAGAGGGTTTGGTGGATGACCAAGGATATATAAAACTTGTAGTACTGGCAGCTATATAATATAGGAAAACAATTATTTCTGTATGGAAATGTAAGTTATAGTCTGCTTTGGGAAGCTTATATTTATGAAGCTGGCAAGTATTATTAACAAATATCCGGGAAAAATTGATACAGGATCGCATAGCAATATACTATACAAAATGGGGCTAATAGATACTGTTTATACCAGGGGTGGGCAACCTTTTTGAATGAATGGGCCAGATATAAGGAGTGAACAATTGACTGGGCCGCACCTAACCAACGACCTGCTGTTGATTTCAAACCTTTGATTCCGAGGACTTTCAAGCAATAGGTGTGTGTACTTAATCTGTATTCACAAAAAGTTAATGTCAATACAGTACAGTTGATAAGTTTTTTGTGATGATGTAAAATAGATTGATTTTTTTCTTTTACTTGAGACATCTCACGGGCCGCAAACAAAATCACAAGCGGGCCGCATGTGGCCCGCGGGCCGTAGGTTGCCCACCCCTGGTATATACAGACCTGTTCAAAGATATAGCAGTTTCTGTATATAAGAACATACAAGTACAGTAGTATACATTTGCATAAGAGAGAAAGCCCAGAACCTCCAAAACGGCTACACAAAAGTTTTAACATTAAATTACTCCTTTTATATCCTTTCTATATCATACTACTTTTTATGTTATTATTTTACATGAGCAAGCTGCTTGCCTATGATATAATTATACATATTTAATAAAAACTCTATTAATACTTGTCAGCGAATCGAAGGTTTCCACTGCATCTGATACACATGCGGCTGTATATACAATCATATTGTACGTACCACAGATGCAAACGTAATCAAAACCAGGACGAAGTTTTATTCATGAAGGCCTGCAGTCCTACATTATTCAGTATAGATTGAAGTTAATGTATGGCTCCACTGCTCTAGTAAATTAACATTAGATTATTAATCGTTGTGGCTGATATCATCAATTACAGTAATACATATTTATAATTCTTTCATATTTTGCTGTATTTTTAACTTATCATGAATTTATAATCATCATCATTTCTGTCATCATCATCATAACATCCCTGACAACGTGCATTATTATTTCATTTCAGGGCAATTAGACTTAACAGAACTGGAAGTCACAATTTGATTGTATAACATTAATATGTCCTCCATGATGGGCAATAGTGTAGGAATTAGATGTAGACATTGCTTAATTCATAATATTACTATTTCATGTTATAAAATTAAGTCATGATTTTACGTATATTCCCATTCAAGTACCAAGAAATTTTAGTCTTCTTTTAATTTGAAGTGAACCTTGAACCAGATAAGCTAAATGAGCTCCATTGTAAAAGTGAATAATGTATAATAACAACTTTACATGTTTTGATGCCAGTTGCTGCTTTAAATGCAGATGAAGGGGGAAGGGGGGGGGGGGTGAAGGGAGGGAGAGGGAGGAGAGGTGGGAGGGGGCCTTGGATTGGAGGTAAGAAGGAGCTGTATTAGTAAAGGGCTAATATGCAGATTCCCAATTTGTTGCCATGTTTACAGTGGTAATGGTACATGGTAGGAATTTGGAAACAATTTAACCCAGAATCAGTTTTAAAAAATCTTTTTGCTTTGAGGTAAGGTAATTGTTATTTAAATACCAGATATGAGATCCTACCTCCCAGAACAATCACTCATAAGTGCAAGTGTAAGTAAAACATTTTGAATAGTTAACCATGCATGGGTGCGTGGTAGTTACTTATTAGGATCAACCAGGTCGTTACAAGTACTTAATTGCTAATTATACAAGTTGATTTGGCAATGAAAATACATGACATACTTCTCATAAGTCATAGGTGTGATCATCCACTTATCTGTCTTTGATAAATATTTGGAAGATTCAGAAACATTACGAGAACTTGTTGAAACCCCCCTCTTCTTCCCCTCCCACCCCCACCCCCCAGTGAACTGCTCAAATTTCATGTTCAAAGTCAAAACACACATTGATCAGATTCTGACTAAGTGTATTAATGTGTATTAATGCCCTGTATATGTCTTCACTGCACACTCAGACCTATTAAGAAGTGGGGAGGAAGTGTTTTGTTTTTGTCATAGTCCAATTAACTGTTTCTTGGAAAAGAATTGATGTTCCAAATATGGATGACAATAACAAAATTATATACCCACTGCAAGAAGTGACAGATTGTTGTTAATGTGCACAAACTTCCCTTACACTTTATATATAGTAGTAGCATTGTGTTTGTCACCCTTGTGAACATTTTTATATATGATATATTAAAATCGAAATTTGAGTGTATCCTTTCCCCCAAAAATGTCTTCAACTGACACATTGTCTCCATTGAGAACAGAAAAAAAACCCAGTTTTAAAATGAGAGAAAGTTTTTGCTGATATATTTCAACAGTTTTGAATTTGCAGTACCAATATTTTGACTGTTTTTGAGTACAAAATGTGTACACAGTACTTAAAAATGATCATGTGATGTTGTTGTGGATGTGCACCTTCAATGTTAGATATATACAATATCTTCAACTTCACTTCTCGGCACACACGTATGTTTGGTAGGGGAGTGAATAGGCCCTTTTGAAATTTTCATGTGTCCATTTTAGGGGGCTTGGGGGGGGGGTTTGGCAGGGAAGGAGGAGGGGGGGCTATAATGCCAATAAAACTCAGACGTGAACAAGGTGATATTGTGTCGAAATATATATTGGTTGGTACCCAGGTAAAAATTAGAATGTTTTTGTGTCTACACATACATAAAACTTGTTCGGCCCTTAAAGCTGCGGTTAGGAGATTTTTGACTATTAGGAATAGTGTGCAATGACAGATAACGATAATTATGGAGAATCGTAACGAATATGGGGTTAGACTCGATTTATGGGACAATTACGTGAAACTTTGCTACAATCTAAGTGTGTGTAGCATACTCTAACAGTGTGACCGCCATCTAACTATGAATCCCTTGTTTCTTCTTCAAAGGTGGTCCAGATGTTCCGTGGCTGTAAGCTGGAGGACCTGCCTCCGCACATCTATGCCGTGGGCCAGTCCGCCTACCTGAGTATGCAGACGACCAGGAGGGACCAGTCCATTGTGTTCATGGGGAAGAGTGGAAGTGGAAAATCGTGGAATGTGAAACACGTACTACAGTACCTATGCCTGGTTGCAAACCCAACGAATACCTACGATAATATATCTAGTGAGTTGGGCGTAGAAGAGGATTTGAAATGATTACAAAACAAGATCATTAACTGCGACACGGTTGATATAAGTTTTCGGTTAATTTCCATGATTTGTTAACCTTTTCGCTGGTTAGTTAGTGGTTGACTACAGGACGAATGTGCAGTGTCTGAGGAAGAAGTTTTAAATCAAAATTGGGTCGATCAGTTGTAAAAAGAAAAAAAGAGAGAAAGATAATTGGTGATCCTTATGGACACTGTTACGGTTGAGGTTGATTGTCTGACAAGTGTTTCAAATGTCATCTTGGATGATCAGAAAATCATTAAAATATCAACCTTCAAAAATGAATTACTAAAAACGTTTTGTAAAGCACATCCCATTTCAGAGGATTCTTTTTAAGTGGCCTACACATTTGTTTTTGAATGGGAATTTTTTAGCTGTAAGTTGCTAATTGCATTCCTCTCAAATGTCTGATATTATTCTTGGCTTCCCAGTATACCTTCCCAAAGGTTTGATATTCTAGTTGGCCCCCCCTCCCACATCTGCGAGGGGTGGCAATATAAAAAGACCAGTGGTTCTGTAGATGTTCTTGTGCAGCCATTCCATTGGTCTTCTAGGATGGTCGGGGGGGGGGGGCAGTACCTTTAAATCACTGTAACCTTGTAATGGGCTGAGTCTGGAGTACCGGAGTAAAGTTTAGGATACGACTTCAGAAAGGTTTGCTCTAAGCCAACTAATCACTCAGCTTCTTATGTCTTTGATCAGGTGTGAAGTGTTTCCTGTTTTAGAGAAATACACAGTAAATGCATCCAATCTCTTCCTTGTTTGCATACATGCACTTGTACAACTGCCTTTCATACAAAATTTTGTCAGAACATGAAAATGCCAAATGTACGTTTCAGTCTTATCAAAAGATCAATCTGTTTGCTATTAGTCATCTATTTTCATTTTGAAGGGAATGTTGACATAATATAGCGACCTACTTTGAGCTGTATCATCACTTGAAGTACACGTAAGCCTGTCTGTCTACTTACAAGAGGAATAGCTACCAGTACAATGTACTAGTATGTCCTAAGTTCTTTGAAAGGGCCTCTACTGGGAGACCTCATCTTGTTGACAAGCTCATACCGAACAAAAAGACAGTCATACACACCCTTAAGTACAATATAAATATTTATGTTGAATGTCAGACTTTATATAGACGAGGAATATTGTTAGCATTTTAAATAGGACTATCGTAGCAGAAACAGTATTATTAGCTAATCAAGCATCTGCTGGCTTTACTCAAATATGTTCCGCATATCTTCGATGTTTATGAAAAGGAAGGCCCATCTGGGAAAATCTCGAGAAAGTTCTACCAAAATGTCGTCAAATTTTTGCAGCGATATCTAATGATTGTCTCCAGACTTGTCTCTGATCTGCTGACCTAGTTTCAAATGTTAAAAATGTATTGTGAATGTGACACATTCTCCTATTTATTATTATTCTATTTCCAATGACCGCTGTGATGTCATATTTACAGTGACGTAAGAAACTCTCAAAATTGGTGTTTTCATCCACTTATCTAGTTTCAAATAGTAAAGCAAGTGAGTTTTTGCACTTTTTTCAAGAAAAACGCAGTCATCGTGTTGTTACATAATATGCTCAAGTGCTATAAGACTTACAAGTTTTGATCCACTGACCTTAGTTTCAAATATCAAAGCATTAAAATTAGTTTTTTGTTCTTCTTCAAGTTATCATTCCATCCAAAGACTATAATTAAACTCGCTTCGTCAGGAACAGCTTCGAAAATTGTGATCCGTTGAAATGTTAACGTGTGTTATCAAATGGTGATGGTGACATTCATTACAGGGGCATAGGTTATTACTGAGTCAGACACATAAAGAAAAAAAATCATAAACTGTTTACCTAGTAAAGATTCATGAGGTAAAAGAAAGCTATACTTTACACAATTCTTGATATAATTTTCATTAATATTACCTAACATATTGCAAATGGCAAATCAATGAGCTCTTTTCAAGTTGTAAAAAATCCCTGTCTTTGTTCCAAAGTATTTTGCATTTATTGTTTTTGTTGTTTTTCATGTTTTTTTAAATTTATAGTAGAGAAGCTGAATGCCATGTTGTGTTTGATGGAAGCCTTCGGTAGTGCCAGAACTATACAGAGTACTAACGCCTCAAGGTGTGCACAGGTCATCTCTCTGGACTTTGACTACAATGGTCAAATAGCAGCAGCATCATTGCAGGTAACGTTACAGAGGACGTGAGATGGTGCATGCATCCAAAGTTGTATCATTAAGTGGATAACTTTTAGGGACCCCACTACCTTCCGTTTCTTCTGTCCCCCCTCCCCCCCCCAAAAAAAAAACTTTGATATGTGGCAGACTTCTGACATTTCTATACACTCTTTTCATTTTTGTGAGAAGTTATCCAATCAAAAGTGAAAGCCTTTCAGCCAAAGAGTTTGTGTTCTGTCAAATGATGTTGGATTTCATGAACGTAATACTGTCTGTTCTAACCTGTCTCATCAAAACATGTGCACTCTAAACTTCCCAGCTTATGACGAAATTGGTACACAGCCCTAAATTATTATCTAGTTTTCTTTGTTACTTTAGGTTGCAGGAAATATATTGATTAGATTTTGGTTATGTTTGTTTATTTGTGCATTCCCAAAACATCCAGTATTTTGGCATTTTTGGTTCTGTGTTGTTTCTGATGATTTAATTGTAATTTGTGAAACATTAAGATAAACAAAAACAGTGAGTCTTGAACAGAGAAGCTGATGTCATCATCTTCAGTTTTCAAACTGCTTTTCTTGTCATCAGTTTTAAATTTTTTTTATGATCATTCTCCATCCAGATTATTTTGCTCAAAGCTTAGAAGTTAAAAAAGGGTTCTAGATAACTCTTTTATCAGCTCCAAAGATAACATTGTACCTCATGTTAAAAGTTCATTTATCCTTACGAAAAGCACTCCTGCACAGTTATCTCATGGAAGATTGTTTGCTGCATCTCTTTTAAGGTCCTCCTACTCGAGAAATACCGGGTCATCCGAAGGCCGAAAGACGAGAGGAATTTCCACATCCTGTATTACCTGATGGAAGGAGCAGACGATAATTTACGGTAGCTAATGGGTTCTATTGTTTTAGGCTAATGGATTCTATTGTTTTAAGCTAATGGGCTCTATTGTCTTAAAATCAGAGCGATAATCATAATTTTAGACTCAAGAAACAAGATACTAATGCTGCAGTTACCAAACATGGAAATAAACACCACGGAAGTAGTTTGCTTTCTATACGAAGCATCTAAGAAATATTTTGCCTAATTGCTTTAAATACATTTTACGATGTTAACTATTGTATTAGTAACAGAGAGGATAGTTATACCATGTTGTAAACATTGAAATGATAATTATATAGTTTATTTACAAATATGCAAATGATTAATCCTGTTGTAATATAAACAATAGAAGGAAAAAATTAGAAAAAGGTAAGCAGAAATTGAGCTGGCAGTTGAAGACTACATTAAGAAAGAAAGAAATTAAATGGTCATCAGATATAACACACAGAGTCTGAAAGTAGAACTGTCAATGCTCGACAATACAAACTACCTCCGCTTAGATCATTAAAGTGCTGTTTTGAAACTATTCAACAAAGATAACAGGAACAAGAGGGAACATTTAGTCTCAGTCAGGAAATAGTAGCTGAAAAGTAAACAATTGATTAGTTTCACTTCTTCAGTAGGAACTTCTATCAAAACTGTAATATGGGTAGAGCGTGTCTGAAGGGTAATGTGTCGATTTGCTGTCGGTTATTGAATGGCTTTATTGTGGTGTTATTGAGTGCTTTATCGTGGGACTCTAATGTGATGGAACGTTAGTCATCATGAGGAAGTGTTATAAGTTCAAGAGTAGTTTCCCAACGGGTTCTCATCTAATTTGAGCTCTGATTATGCCTTGATCATCTCTTCCAGCAGTGACGGTTACCATATAATTCAAGTTATGAAATACTCCCCCCCCCCTCCAACTTCTTTCGTAGGACATTCCTATTCTTATTTACTTTATTCTTCCTTTTTGCTAGAATGCTTGGGTCACACCTAGTACTGATGTACAATCCCAAAGCTGTCTTTCATTGGGTTGTTTGGTGGTCCAAGTCAACTAACTTTCTTGTCAGCTAAACTAAACCTTGATGGGATGGAGGGTGGGGGTGGGCTGGGAAGGACAGCCAATTTACCTACTAGTACTTGGTTCTACCTTCCATGTAATGTTCATCGTAGTATGACTAACTTTACTTTCTGAACAATCTACTAGGCAAGTCCAGTTTGTCTGGAAGAAAACCTTGAAATTGTCGGCCATGTTTTCCACGTGTTAAGAGTATAAGTGACATTTTTCATTTTTTCTCCCTACAGACAAGAATTATATTTGAACAAGCTCGGAAAGAATGATTACATATCACCTCTTGAGGATGTAAGTGCCATGACGACGATATCAGTTAATTAAAAAATATTTAAAAAAATTAAAAATTAAATAAATTTGATCTTGGGGAATTTGAAAGAGAATTAAAGCCTCCATTTTCAAAGTGATTATAATACAAAGCAACGTGAAATGAATCCCTTGGTTTTTAAAATGTCTGTCTTTCATAAATTGTTAACAATACTTGAAATGTGAGAATAATTTTCACAATTTTCAAATATCTTCCTCTCAGATGTCTTGTTGATGTATAAACTGATAACACTTTTTTAAAGAGTTAATTGTATTTACGTAAACTCATGTAAATGATGTATATATCCATTTATCTTGGTCTCTTGTTGGCTTTATGGCCCATTGAAGCCTCATTGGGAGGGGGAGGGGGAGGGGGAGGTGGGTCTGCAGACTCCCAGGTTGAGAAAGATGGCTGTACGGTGCCAATGAGCATTCCCTCCTAGAACATGTTCCTTGTGGAGTAGCACATTACAAGTAGTACGAGGTATATACCAGGAAACATATCTTGTATAAAATGATTATTTATCATCACACAGGTCAGTGGTTGTTGTAACAACGATAGATTCACCAGTTTATTGTCTCTGAATCCAAAGAGACCGATCTTTGCTGTTTTGTCTTTCCTTTCAAAATTAAACAAAAATGTTAGCCTACTACTTATCCATTAAAGAGCCTGTGTATAAAGTGAATGTGTAAAGGTAAGTTGGCCTGACGATTCGATCCTAGCAGGATCTTCTTCAGAGGCTGAATGACAAGTCTTTCTAAAGTTTGACAGACCTTTATAGTTATACTATTAAAAGCTCTTTAATATGAAAAAGACATTTACAAGTTAGTTTACTGCGTTTCTTTTTAATACTTATAAAAGCTTCTTACACCCTTCAATTAAACTGATGTAATCCTCTCATCACTCACAGATTTGAGTTCAAACCCATCCTTACAACATTACTATCTGTTTCCAAATTTTCTCAGACTTCCGACAAGAAATTTGCGAGTGGTTCTTGGCAGAGGATAATAAATGCATGTAGCGTTCTTGGTATCACCAAGGAAGAGATTAAAACGCTCTGGTCTGTCCTGGCGTCAGTCATCCATCTCGGAGCTGCTGGAGCAGTCAAAGGTAAGTTCATATTAGGTTGAATTTGTTTTTTGAAAAAGGGGCAGAAAATTTCTACGTTTGGTAAGGGGAATAATTTGTTTTATTCTATAACAAAATTAAGAAAGAAACCTAATCCTGTGTTTGTAAACTCAAATGTCAGGCATATGGTGTAGGGATTAATCATGTCTGGGAGTTATATTTCTTAAAGGAAACCAAAAATGGTTCGAGTCCTAAAACAAGACATTTGTGTTGTTTGAAAATGGTTCACAATTTCTTAAGTTGATCCTCCCCCTAGAAATATTTTTTAAGAGTTAATCCATTAAATGGTGCATTCTGGGGAATATTTAGGCTTTAAGTTAGGTCTACATTAAAGGTTGTGCTAACTTGTGTGCTTTTAATTTTGTTTGTGTGGATGTAGGGTGGGGGGAGTGGGAAGGTGTATGTGCCCCTTGCTAAATTCAACAGTTCATTCTAACATTCAACAAGTAAAGCTACTGTACTGTTATGACCCAGAAATCCTGCAGAGATGAATCATTTAAGTTAGGTTGAATGGCTAAATTAATTACATTGAGGAGCATGCCTTGTAGATTTGGTTCTTTCCTTTATGGTGTAAATGTTTCTGAAGAAACTATTCTTTACTTCTTGAAGTAATTGCAAACAATCGATTGTTAGTACACACAAGTTTGGCCCTCTCTGTTCACCAGGTCAGAATAATGCCAAGGCCCAGTTCAGAGACCCGTCCGAGGCACAGAAGGTCGCGTCCCTGCTCGGGGTAACCGTCGAAGATCTAGTCAGGAACATTTTCAGTCCCAAGGTGGGTGGAACTCCCACCAGAGGTCTGGTTCTGAGATCGTCTGAGCAGGACACTGAGGGCGCCGTTGAGGCTTTGGAGGGGATGATGGTCGGCTTGTACACAGAAGCTGTCAATGCTCTGGTGTCCCTCATTAACAGGTAAAACTGGGTGGGGCTCATTGATGGGTTAAAGTAGGGGTGGGGTGGGGCAAGGTGAATGAACTATGTGGTTTCTCTCATTAACAGGTAAACCTGGGCGGGGCTCATTGACAGGTAAAAGGAGGGAGGGGGAGGGGGTGGTGCAAAGTTGAATGAACTATTCGGTTTCTCCCATTAATAGGTAAAATTGGGTGGGGCATGGTGAATGAACTATTTGGTTTCTTCCATTAATATGTAAAATTGGGTGGGGCAAGATGAATGAACTTTTTCACCATATTATCATAGTATTATAACAGGCTTTAATTGTAAGGATATATCAGATAGATAGTGCTATTCCATTAACAAAAGTATCCTTCACAAATAAGAACATTGCTATGGATATTTCCTAGCAGGGGTGTGGATAATTTGGTGACTGTTTGGTATTTCACATTAATAGGGGTGAAAGGGGGTGAAGAAAGTGGAATGAACTATTTGGTCTTTTGTCATTAATAGGTAAATAGGGGGGGGGGGGGAGGGCGGGTGTTGCAGGATGAATAGACTATTTGATTTCTCTCAGATAAAAGTGGCAGGGGAAAGGTGATTGAACTGGTCAGCACAGTAAAGGCAGGCGCGTAGCCAAGGGGGGGGTGGGGCACGAAGGGGTAACCGCCCCCTTGAGCATATTTTTTTTATGATATCGCTAGTAATATCAAAATAAAAAATGCTTAGATGAAACCTACAAGGCCTGGGAAGTGCCATTTCCAGCGATCTGGGAGGCAGTTTTGGCCCAAAAATTTCTTGTACTCTACGCTTAGATAGTTTGCCTACAAACTTCGCCCCTCCCTTGGCAAGTTCCTCGCTACGCCCCTGAGTAAAGGTGGTACGATAATGTAGACAGTGTAATTAAAGGTTAAATTATGCTTATCATATTACTTTAGCTACCCTATTGCGGTTTTGCAATGATTATCAAAATTTTATAAGTAATGAATGCTTTTATTATAAATACATTTTGTATGATTATAAGTTAATATCAAACAATTGTATCAATTATTTCTTCAAATCTATTTTGTTTTTTTCATTTCAGAGCACTATCTTCCACAAATCGGACTTCCAATTCCATCTTCATCGTGGATATACCCGGTTTCCAGAGTCCCGAAGACTGCGGACGTAAAAGCGGAGCCTCGTTTAGGGATCTATGCGACAACTACGCGAACGAGAGAATGTTTTCACTTTACAACGATCACACGTTCACATCACAGCAGGATAAATATGCACAGGTTTGTTGATGTACCCTGAAGTATGGTATGTACTTTGGATTACACACAAGGATATCATGATAGTTTGAAATGTAATGTTGCAACGATTGATATACTGTTCAGAATATGTTCAAGAAATTCAGTCGATGTAAAGTTCTTATTGGCAAAGAATGCTTATAAAGGAGAGATTTTATTGTATTTCAGTATCGTTGCTTTTAGTTTGGTTGAATTGGCTTGGTACCCTCAAGTATGGTATGTTCTTTGGATTACACACATGGATATAATGATAGTTTGATATGTAATGTTGAAATGGTTGATGTACTGTTCAGAATATGTTCAATAAATTCAGTCAGTGTACATGCCACATCGGGAAAGATTGACAAAGATCTTTTACGAGCAAAAATAAAGGAGATGATTTATTCCATTTCAGCCACAGAGCTTTTAGTTTGGTTGAATTTGCTTGGTTATGTAATAAGGTAACCAAAAATGCATTGGAAATATTAGCAAAGAAAATCAACAACTAGAAAATTTGAATGCTGCTCTTATAAAGCACTGATCATACAGCATTTTCACATTGCGTGCTATTTGTAGTGGATAAAGGCGGTGGCCTTAGAAAGCAATGACTCCTTACATCTGGGAGCGTTGTGGGTTCGACCCATGGCCCACTAAAGTATGGTGTGCTATTGTGTGCTATGTGGAGCCGATAAAGGCTGTGACCTTAGAAAGCAATGACACCTACCAACAGGGAGCGTTGTGGGTTCGACCCATGTCCCACCAAAGTATGGTGGGTTTTACATCCAAGAGAAACCCACCATTTTCTCTTATGAAATTATTCTTCCAAATTGTAAGAAAATCCAAACTGAGCTGAATCTGTAATTTGAATAGCCACCCAATCTTTTAGCTTCACCCACATTCATATGTAGCTGATAAGTGTCGTAAACTAACTGGCTATCAGCCTGAGTTAAAACAAAAAACAAGTTCATTGACAGTTTTAGACAGCACACAGTTTCGTTCTCAACAAACTGAACTGGGTGTGTTCCTACGTGAAGTTTATCTCAGCCAGAAATCTGTACCATATTAATAACCTTGTGCCCCAAAGGGATTTGCCTTCCAGCATTATTCTTGGACTAGAAATTAAACTAGTTTATTGTCTGGGTGTTTCAATGAGTAATTAACTGTAAATTTGTCTGCAGAGTCTAGGCTGACAAATATTAATTACATTTCCTATTTTTTGTCTTTCGATAGGAGAATATATCATTCGATTTTGAGAGTAGCGACGATATACCACCGGATGCGATAATCGATCTCATAGATAAACAGCAAGGCCTGGTAAGATATGCTGTTGACAGTTATGAAATACAAATGATTTTGAATCACATCAAATGTTTACAGATGCCTAACCATCATTTGTAATTTGAAATACTATTGAAAACACTTTCCCAAGACATTTTTGTTCCATTTGAATAATATTGGTAAATTTTCATGTTAACTCTTGTGTAAGAAGGACGTTTAATAGCATGTCTGAAAAGCCATCACTTGGGAAAGAAATGTTCGGGTTTTCCTTCTGCTACTGTAATTTTTATTTGATTGGTTTCATCTGATAGATATTTGTAGTGTTCAAACAAATGCTATATTTTACACCTTCTTGTATCATATATTTAAACACCCCTAAGTAACACAATCAACCAGTCCAATATCTCACCTCCTCTCACTGGATTATAGCATTTAGCCCCATAGCAACTATTAGTCATAGTTAATATAATAAGGGTCAGAGGTTACCACTTTAGGGCAGTTTATATTTTGTTTCTGTTATCACTTATATTCTTGTAGTAGTCAAAGAGAACAAGCTGAATAGATCAGAGAACATCATCATCTTGTGTCTTATTTCAATTATCATAATTAATTTATAATTATTATAATTAGTTTGTATTTGTATCAAAGTTCTTAATGCTTTGGGAGTACTGACCATCTTCTGTCCATTTAATCATGATAATGTTAATAGAAACAGTGACAAAAGTAAAATATTGCCCCCTATATCGTTTTGCTATGACATCCTGTGATGGAGAAAGGTTTTGATCAAAGAACAAATTTTTCTCCAGTTGTAGGTTGAGTCAGTCAGCCGTTAGTTTCTTTGTTACTTAAAGTGATTAAATGATAGGTTTTGGTTTATTATTGAAGATGAATTGGGTGTTTGGTTCCTAGAAAATTAGGAAGTTGTCAGGAACTTTAAATTCACAAATCTGTCGAAGAAGATCATGCAGTCACCGTATTATTCTTCTTTGTACCAGAATCGAAGTTCCAGTCATGATTTGAGAAACTCTGACCAGAAAGGGCTTCTCTGGATGCTAGACGAGGAAGCTATGTTCCCCGGAGCCAGCGATGATAGTTTCATGGAGAGACTCTACATTCACTTCTCGGATGAAGTCTCCAAATGTAAGTTTTTCAAATAACAAACGTCCTATGACAGTTTTAGTTCCTTTCATTCAAGAGAACTGTAACTCAGATGTTGCTGTCAGGTATTTTTATTTTACACACAACACCATATATTACTGAGTATGCAGTTTACTCTCACCTTACCCATTCCTAAGGGAATAATATCAGTTCTAAGTGACTTGTTACTTGCTTAATTATGAACACAAATGAGTAGGAGTGTTAGCTCAGTGGTTAACGCCGGTGCCTTGCAATCATAAGATTAATGTATATCGTCCAGTTACAGAGTTGTTGACAATTCATACTCATGGACGTTAAATATGAATCTAAGAGACTGACTTCGGTCAGCTTGCGGCTTTGATAAGCCAATGAGGCTTCAGGAGTTCCTGCTAGCAGGAGGATCTAACACACATACAATATATACATGTATGCATACATAATCACAGGTGTATCAAAATAGAACTCTGCAAGTAGCAAACACAGAATTGTGCAATTGTTCTGAAACTGGACTGTACTTGGTATATGCATGACCCTCTCTTGTAAGCAATAGAATATACCACTTCAATCAAATTGAATCATTCTGAAATTTAGTCTGGATTTAGTCCTGTCATCATACTGTTGTTGGTTTTGGTAGAGTGTCAGAGGTCATGTCAGGTCACATTGTCACATGTCACATTGTCACATGTCACAGGTCACGTGTGACACCTTGGGTTGTGTTAAGACTCCCTCACCATCTCCTTTTATCTACTTACTCGTTCATTCTGAAGAAGAGATTTATTTTTATATCATCTCCAATCAGAGAGTGTTTAAATGAAGCTTTTATTCATACAGAATACATTTCTTGCATTTTTCTTGCATAGTTCATGTTTCCAGTACGAGGTTTAATCCAGCCTATATCTGATTAGCATCCTTTTGATCTCAATTTTTTTGCATTGTTCATATTTCAGCGAGCGGTCTAATGCGGCGTTCGTCCGAGGAACACACCTTTATTTTGAACCATATGCGGTCTACGTATGGTGTGAAGTACCACACCGCAGGCTGGATTAAAAACTGCCGAGAGCATCCCATAATACGGATGGCCGGAGCTACTCTACAAGAATCTCAGAAGTAAGTCATCAATTCCTTTATGTCTTTTATATAAACTTTTAAAAATTGTTGGGAGTCCAAATTAGCTTTAACTTTATGTGTAAAAGTGAGTTGGCCTGACGTTTCGATCCTAGCAGGATCTTCTTCAAAGGCTAAATGACAAGTAACAGTAACAGAAGGGACAAAAACATGCACAGAATACAGGCAGGTTAATGAGCATGGTGAACACAAAGAGATAGATGTAAGGGTATTAGTAGACAAGGGATGGAGAGAAGAATGAAAGAATGAAGAAATGGAGAGAAGAATGAAAGAAATGTTACTTTAAGACAAAACTTTACAATCATATTTCTCTCCGTTGGATGATTTCTATCTAATTACACATTTATCAATGTCTCAGAATAATTTTTTTAGGGAGTGTCACTACCCGAAAAGCCCTATAGGGTTGTTTAGTACACTTTCTTTCACAAGTTTTGTTTCTGATCTCCTTCTATGTTATTAGTCATACTTATGTTGTGATGGAAAACAAATAAATGAAATGAAATCACCACCACCACCTCTGCCCCTCAGCCCCCCAACCCCACTGCATTGTAATCTGGTGTGTTAAAACTTGAACATATCTAGGTTTGCAAGATATTGTTATCTGTTAACTATAACCCATATATCATGGACATTACCTGATACATTATTTTACTTGACTTCAAAAATGTCTCTGGTGTCTCGTCATTTACACTAACAGGTTTTACATCAATTTAAATCATTTTTTAAAATTTTTTTTTCTATTTTAGGAATTAAAAGTAATAGTGTAATTTACAGTAAATTCCATATTTCTGTTTAGAGAGGTAACGTCTTCTCCAAGTGGATTTCTTTTACACTTTGTATTGTCCATCGCTCTCCATGGAAGGTGTCACTAACCTAAAAATCTTGAAAATGTTGGTCACATTAGTGAAGGTTCGTTACACTATTTTCACCCCTTGGTCTCTTTTGTTTTGCATTTCAGAAAGAGCATAAGTTCCTTATTTGTGAATTCAGCTGGTAGTTTACCAAACACTATGGTAGGGTCTGTGGCAGGCATCCAGGGCAGTGCTGCCCTGAAGAGAGCGTCCAGTCTACGACGGGCTTGGACCAGCGGGACCGCGGCCATCAAAAGAAAGTCACTCTGTCTACAGATTAAATTCCAAGTGGTAGGTACCACCGCTTACAACACCCTTTTTTTCAAGCTTTGGTCTCCAATTATCGCAGAAGTTTTTAACCAGACCTGCTACTAGGTTTGAGATTTTACTTAATCAACTCCAAAACCAAAGGAAAGGTCAACTACCCAGCTGTTGTTAATCATTTCATTTTGATTCCCAGAATATTGTCCATCAGGATATCACTCAGTTTTAATATTTAATAGACACAAAGGTTGAAATTGTGTAAAAGTAAGTTGGCCTTCGATCCTAGTAGGATCTTCTTCAAAGGCTGAATGACAAGTAACAGTAACAGAAGGGACAAAAACACGCACAGAATACAGACAGGTTAATGAGCATGGTGAACACAAAGAGGTAGATGTAAGGGATTAGTAGACAAGGGATGGAGAGAAGAATGAAAGAAACCAACAGGGGAAGAGGAGAGGTAGGAGATTGAAATTGTCAGTGTTTCCTCTTTAAAACTATATATGTTGAAGTTAAAGGTTAACCTCTGAAGAAGATCCTGCTAGGAAAGAAACTTGAGCACCTCCCAACTTTTTTACCAAATTAATGTACACAGGCTTTTTGCAGTAGATAAGTAGTTTGCCAACAGGTTCTTTCTCTCTTTAAAATAACATTTTATGAAGATCCTTATTATAATTATTTCTTTTAATTGCTGGAAGTGCCAGTAGGTACTGTGAAAACTGTGTTATCAGGCAGTCGAACTCCATATTCATGCAATACATACCCTGAAAGTGGCATGGAAGGAAGGTCAAGACAAACTTGGCTTATGTGTATGCAATTGTAACTCTGCAACAGAGAGCGGACTCAGGATTTCATAAATTAATTTTTGAAAGAGCAGAGACAGTTATTTGGACAGAACAGAATTGGAACCAGTGACAAAGAAACAACCCTATGATAAAACCCCACCCACCCCACCCAATCCCCACCCCAAACCACAACTCAAGCCCCACCCCCCCAAAAAACACTGATTTAAAAAAAAAAATTAAACAAAATGCCAAAACCCAAAGCATGACAATATTTTTGCTCCCAATAGGACGGTCTTCTTGACTCTATACGCCGGACGAACCTCCATTTTGTGCACTGTATCACACCGCATGCCCTAGCTGGTCTGAGCACCGGTACATTGGAGAGAGCCCAGAACCCTAGGAGTTATAGCGAGGACCTAATCGATGTCCCTCTCCTTAGGAAGCAAATCAAATCACTTGCCCTTCTGGAGGCCTTGAGAATTCATAAGTTTGGTGAGCACATTTTTTTGCGGTTTTATCGTTTCCACGTAAGATTGTTATTTAAGTAAATTCAGAAAACACTTGACGGAATGGATAGCTGAAAACACTTTTTTATTATAGTTTCGTTTTACCAGCTGAAACTAGGGAATTTGATACCAAGACAACATAAAAATTAAAGTTGTGTTGTTTTTCTTTCATCGAAAAATGGGCAAATAAATTGTTCAATCTCCAACCAGATACTGCTACGAAAATACGTTTTTTTTACCTCATGAAATTTGATAAGATATGTTGTGAGCTAGTCAAAGTTGTGGTAGGCGAATATTATTGTGACGATAATTTTTCTTTCTTTTGACGTCTATAGGTTTTCCAGAGAGCATACTGTTCACAGAATTTAAGAATCGTTTTGGAGTGATCGCTCCAGCAGAGAGTAACCTAGAGAATGAGGAGAATGAACAAAAGGTAGCTACATTAAATCTGTGTCTTTGCTAAAAATTGAAGTATCATGAGGTGTTTTGGCTGACCAGTTACACCCTTTGATTAATCTTTAACAAGAAGCACCTACCTTTAATTAAATATATATAAATAAATAAATATATATAATATTGGGGTACCTCCAGTTAGACACCATGAGTAATCCTGAAGTCATTGCCTCACTCTGCAACACTGTAAGGCATATCTAGATACCATGAGGTGCCCTGAGGTACAGCTGTGACCAATCAGAAGTCACTAACCTTGAAGCCTTTACCCTATTATAAAACACCTTAATTAGAGTGAATTGAAATAACTTGAGTGAGATAACTTGAGGTACAGTGACAAAATTTGACTCTCTAACATTAAAGCCATTGCCCTACCATAAGGCACTGTAAGTCACATTAAGATACCCTGAGGTGCCTTGAGGTATAGTGACTAAATGGTATACACATTTACTAACATTGAAGCCATTGTTCTACCATAAGGTACTGTAAGACACAAGTAGATAACCTGATAGTGACTTCACCAGACTCACGTTGACTAACATTGAAGCCATGGTCATACCATAGGGCACTGTATGACACAGTTAGATACCCTGAGGTGCCATGAGGTATAGTGACTACACCAGACTCACGTTGATTAAAATAAAAGCCATTGTCTTATCATAAGGTGCTGTAAGTCACATTTAGATACCCTGAGGTGCTTTGAGGTATAGTGACTAAATTGTATGCACATTGACTAACATTGAAGCCATTGTTTTTCTACCGTAAGGCACTGTGAGTCTCATTTAGATACCATGAGTTTGCTATGAGGTATAATGACTAGACTGGAGTCATAGTCACCAGGTAATCTAGGTACATTGAGGTACTGTGGCTTCCCATGAGGTACTAATGATTAGTTTGAAATCCCTGCCTCACCAAGAGACACAATGATTCATCCAGACTCATTTTGTCATTGTTTGTCATTTAGTAGTAATTATATTTTGTTTTCCTTACAAACAACAGGTAGTTGAAGAGTTATTAACACACATGGATGTAGATGGAACCTCCTATAGGATTGGACTCAGCCAGGTAAGTTTGTCTTTTTAATGGAATATTTTATAGTCCAGATTGGTTTTGAAACTAAAACTTGCATGAGAGTGACTAATTTGATGTGTTGTAGAGAACAAGAAGGTTTGCCTTTAAAGGAAAACTTTCTGAATGTCGGGAAAACAAAACATTCTATGGTTACTTTTGGTTGAATTTGTTGAACTTTAAAGCTTCATATTTTGCGGTGGTGGATTTACAAAAATCCTTTACGTATGCAAATGCTTGAGCTTGACTTTTCAAATTTCATTTGAAGTAATGAAGGAAAATGGTGTGAAGTTCGAAGAAGAAGAATAAGAAGAAGAAAAAAATTGCTTCTTGTGTATGTTGAATATTTATATGGAAATCGTTTGGAGTACAAAATTTTCCTGAATGGAAAAGGAAAGACTACATTTTATCCTTTTAAGTTAACATTTTCTTTTGATGAGGATTTGAAAGGGTTGTCATAGATCGGTCAAATACAGTGTCATCATTCAAAGAAGCGGGTTGGCTTTGCCACTCAAGAAAACCTTGTTCATTACAATTGACTTCCATTTCGATGTACCCATCCAATAGCTGCTAGGACTATTGTAAATCTAGGCTCACTGTCGATGACTGTGTTATAATAAAATGGAAACCGTCATCAGATGGGCCTTAGGTTCTATTTAAGCATGATTCTCAGTGGGGTGACAAGGTCAGCACTGGTTGCACACAAACCTATACTTAGTAAACATTTTATGATATTTACATTACTGCAAAAAGCATAATCCTACCTTATCATCATAAAAAGGGAAAGATTTATTCAATTATTTGTCGATACTGAAGTCTAAACTACCCCAGTTCTTCATGTTGGTGCAGCAATTATAAGAACACCCTTTTGGTTTTGGAAGAGGTCAAAGGTGACTTTAGTTTCTTTACACAAAAGTAAAGTAAATCTAGCTAAAAGATCACCCACTCAGGCAAATAGTTTCAAAACACAGTACCTTCCGTTTATTTGCTCTCTCATGCTGTGGTGTTGTTGGTGTAGAGTGTACCGTGTTGTAGATATCAAATTTTAAGCTGATGACTTAAAGTCTGTCATGGTTTTGTCGATAAGGATTGGCAACTTTGTAATTCATATTAACAAATAATGTATCATTTTTGTCAACACCCTTGTTAATTAGTTCCATTTCCTTCCTGCTGATACAAAGTAAATCTGCTGTCTTACTTGGAAATCTTGAAGGAATGATAACAAACGGTTTGTGTTTCTTACGGTTTTTTTTAATCCGGTTTGTATGTAACTGTTGATGATAGTGGTTGTAAGAGGATATTTAGGGCAATGTGTTGTTACTCACAAAAGTGTTATTAGTTTACACAATGTTTGTTTACCTGTAAAAGTTTTTGGCACTTGGAATGTCATCAAACTGCAACAATATTTGTAGAAATATTATTTTTCTCCATGGATAAATGATTTGAAATATTATTAAGCAAACAAAGACATTTTCATCTCAATTGCCTTGATGACATCACTCGCTCTGCTGTTGCCAGGTGCTTTTACAAATTTACAAAAGTTTTTTTTTTTGCCCCCTTGTAGGAACATTAAAGTAATGCTCAGTATGTAATTTACAAGAAAATTCTGTATTACGTTTAGAGAAGTAGAATAATAAATATATCACCAAATTTAACCAGAAAACAAAACAAACAATCCTGATATCTTTGTGATACAAAGTGTTATAAGGATGTGGTTTTGACCTTAGAATGGAGAAAATTTTTCAGCATTTTTGTTTAGCAGTCAACTTCAGAGATCCTTTTAAACAAACCTAAATTAAACCAGTAATTATGACATGTGGTAAACAGTACTAACAAGTATTCATGTATTTGTACAGAGTCACCATCAACATTAAAAACAGAAATGAGTAAGCAAACAAAGAATCACAGAAAAATAGCTTTAAAAAATGGAGACAAAATTTGGTAAGAGGAAACCTGTCATAAGTTTGAGAAAAGTTTTTCAAGTTAGGTTTGGTATTCACTATCAATACAATGAAAGTTGAAAGATTCTTTATGGAAGGAAAAAAAAACGATGAGAACTAGGGTAACTTGATATCAAACCGAAATTGAGAGGAAATATGAAAAGACTTGACTAATTTAAATGAAACACAAACAACCATCATTTTTAGCTTCTATGACAGAGATCTTTGTGAGGAACAAGTCTCCCAAACAAGCCGAGAATTTTTCTTTTTTTCGGGAGACTGAGTCCCAGTTTAACAGTTATATCTGGGAGCATTCATTCTGTGGTGTCATAGTGCCATTCGCATTTGAAATCTTTTATATTCTTTTTTGTATTAGATTTTGTGTTTCCCTTTTCGAGGTAAAGTGTCAACAGTGTGAACATTGAATCCCCTGTCACCATAAGTTTATTTTTAAGATCTTCAATATTTCAGATCTAGCATTTTAGAAGCCAAATCTCCATTGCAGAAAATTAAAATTGTTATAGATAAGAAGACAATAAGAAGTACGCACATGTGGCTCGATGATGTCATAGTTTGGACTTGATCAAGTCTTCCACCTTGTGTAAGAGAGAAACATTAATGCTTTGATATCTCCCAATTGGAAAAAGATTTTCCTTAGCTTTTGTTGGGAAGTCGTTCATGACAGTTATCTCTATCAGTAATGATGGTAGGCTCTGTGTGTTTTTTGAAGTGGAGGTCATCAGCACTTATTAATTAATTAATTATTAATTAAAGCAGAGTTGTTAATACAAGTCCTTCCTGCGTCGATTCCACTGATGCACTTCATTGTCATGTTTGGCAAATCACATGAGGGCAATTTGAATGCTTTAGTTCAGTGTTCGAGGATATTTGTATCTATAGGGTTTGAAGTTTTGTACAGAGTTATTTTACTGTTCATTCATACTTAGTAAAGATTCCTAAATCCTATTGGTCCATTCAGGTCAGCTGACCGTGGTTAATCCTGTGAGTAACGCACGGTAAAATTACGGGGCATCACTTTAATAAATCTTTGGTTATATGTAACCAAAAATGTTTTGTTTTATGATTTTTCACCCACACAAATGGTAGTGTATGAATGAACGGGGTTAATCAACGGTCTAGCGTGCGTTACTCACATGATTAATGCACTCCGGGTGTTAATGCTATCGCTGGATGCACTCGGGCTCTGCCCTCGTGCATCGCTTGCATTATCCCCCGATCGTGCATTAATCCTGTGAGTAACGCACGCTAGACCGTTGATTAACCCCTTAATGACTGATCTATTTCGTTGCAAAGTTTAAAGAGATAAAAGTTGCCCAGCTGCTGAATTAATAAAAAAATAAATATTTCATTCATGATTTCACATCACCATATTATTGCTAGTATGAAATGGTATCGAGGGAAATTCTTGGTGAGCAAAAGTCTGTGTGGATAAAACAATCAAGCAAATAAACATATATAAATATAATTATATTCAATATTTGTTGATAAAAGCTGTACTCTGTTGTGTAGATATACTTAGAAAATAATCAAAAGTAAATCAAAAACAGTGAAATTTAGTAATAAACACAGCCAATCTTATGTCTATCTCCTTTAATTCCTAGAAAAGAGAGATCATAATGTGGTCATTTACATATATATTTAAATCCAGAACTTCTCCTCATTCCCTGAAATATTCCATTTTGGATTTGTTCAGGATAAATCTCGGTCTGATATTGGTCTGTGTTTTATTAATTATTTTAGAAATGACATTTGAATATTAAAGACTCATCAGTTATAAATGTTTGGACTGTTTGATAGTAGTCTAACCAGCAGTGTTATCGGGGTCTGTTCCTATTACGATCTGTTTCTCAGATGCAACAAACGTATGATCGATAGGAAACCATAGCATTTTATGGCCTCGAATGAAATGTTTACGCTACATTACAAGTTATTCAAGGATAAATGGTCTTTAATGTCATCCAGTGAAGTTAATGCAACACATTTTGGTTGCATGAGTAGACGTCATTAATCAATGGATTAACATTAAGTGTCTGCCCTGAAGCAGTGACATCAATCATCATCAATTGAGTCTTAAACTTAAAGGAGCATGCATGCCAGGGATTTATTAGCATATGTTAATGCTGAATATCTTGAATAATAATCTGAATAATTTATAGAAACATTAATAAATCTTAAAATTTGTCTTTTGATGTATGGCAAACAAAAATTGTCCTAAAGTCATCTGGTAATCACCCCCCCCCCCCATTCCCTTCCCACACTACCAATACACGCTCTGTATGTACAGATTTTTTCATGATCATTCTGAATTACTCTCATTGCTCTTGGACCAAAGGAATATTTCAGATTCTCATCAATTCGTGAACAATGCTTAGTCTTGATTCTTGTGGCATTTAACTTGACTAATAAAGCACAGATTAAAGGGTGTGAAGACTCGCGCATAAAGAAACGTAATCTGACCTAGTTTCGAATGAGGTGTAACAGAAGTGTTAGACACCACCATTGATCCCAGAAAATACACACACACGTTTCATTACTGTACTGTCTGCATTTTGTAGCGACACAAACAAAACGTCACTTGCAAGCAACGGAAAGTTAACTTTTTCAGATGGCTGCATGCGGTTTTCAATGCCTTTAACATCCCATTCTCTTTAATATACAGTATATATTCTATGTAAAGATTTTTTCATGATCATTCTGAATTACCCTCATTGCTCTTGGATAAAGGAGTTGGACCAAAAGGAATATTTCAGATTCTCAGCAACTCATGAACAATGCTTACTCTTGATTCTTGTGGCAGTTTACTTGACTAATAAAGCACAGATTATTAATTGACTGAGATCTTTCAGTGTTACTTGAACCTACCCAGGGAATAATTTATCCAGTATTGCAACAAAAAAAATGATACGTAAAATGGTAACTAAAAGTTCAAGAAAGAGAGAACGAAACAAGTCCCAGGTTATATAGTAGTTTTTGAATGCCGGAATCTTAGTATTTTATAAGAGACAAAATTCAGAACCTTTCTCAAACTGCTACACAGTATTTGAACACTATTCAAATTATTACCTGCTACCAGTCACAAACCGTACATGCAAGATAAATAATAAAAAGTTAAAAGAGTCAAAAGTGAAAAAAAAAGTGAAATTAAATTTGTCTGACCCATGAACAGTTGTTCATATTATTGTATATAACCAATTTTTCAACTGTCTAGTATGGAGCCATGAAATGATTGTGACCACTAAGAATAAATTCAGTGGAATTATAGGTAAAAATATTACAAATAGTACAGAATGTAAGTTTAAAGAATACATGCATTCACCATTCTACCTCCCTCCACTTTAGCCCCAGTGTTCGGCCTCATTGTCACTGATGAACACATTCCATACAGTAGGCCTTTAATTGGTTACATCTCTATGTTCCCACAATATGAAATAGTTTTTGGACTCGTAATTTTTTTAACCAACTTTTTTCGGACCCAATATTTCGGACCCAACTTTTTTTTTACCACATTTTTTTTTGACCAACATGTTTTCGGACCAAATTTTTATGGGCCAATTTTTTTTCGGACCAACATTTTTGGGGCTATATTTTCGCACCAAAATTGTTTTCCGAAAAAATAAATAAATAAACCCAAAATTTGTTGTGACGGAAACTTGCTTGTGACCAGAAATCTGTTTGTACTGCAAGCGGCGCGGTGCGATAGATTATTTGTTGGTGACCCGCAATGTTTTTTGTCCACACTGCAGACGCCTTTCTTCTTGCGTGCAAAAAGTTGGTAGGTCCAAAAAATGGAGTCCCCCCCAAAAAATAATTAGGTTTGAAAAAATGTAGGTCCAAAAAAATTAAGTCCCCAAAAAATATTGGTCCCAAATAATTGGGGTCACAAAACTAGTTTTCTTGGTACAACCTAATTTTTGGATGAAAAAAAATTGCTCAGAATTTTTTCTTTTTGTCGGAACATAGAGACGTCGGAACATAGGGATGTCACCCTTTAATTAGCCTAGCCATTCACACACAGTGCTGTACTCAATGATGACACCTATCCAGATCATACCTCTGGTGTTGATATCTGTAATTTCCAGCTATGAACATTATTGAACATACTGAATATCCCATACTTCTCTCACAATCTTTACCTCCCTCTCCTCCCCTCCCCACCCTCAATCTCTTTCTCCCACAAATATAAACATCCTCCACAGGTATACCCTTCTCCTTTCCACTACACAGTAATTCTCTCTCATCCCCCCACCACCTCCCATCGCCCCTCTTCCCACCCTCAATCTCTTTCTCTCCCACATACATGCATCCTCCACAGGTACACCATTCTCCATTCCACTACACAGTAATTCTCTCTCATCTCCACCCATTGACTGACTGTAATCCAGCTAATAAAGGTACCATGCTGAGATCAATAATAGCCTGCTACTGATGAACAATGCATAAAGAATGCATCCATCATCTGCTACAATAAACTCCTTTGTTTGACCAATACATTGGTTTCTGGTTTACTCTGCCTGCCCTGGTCAAAAGGGGGTACAGCAGTGTATCTATGTCAACATGATCTTATTGACTCGCTAGCAAACATACCCTTTTAGTATACAAGGCCTGTATATATATATTAACAGACGGTTCCCACATGCTGTATCTCAGGTTTATTTGTGAGTGCCAATTAGTTTTATCAAAAATCACTGCAGATAGTGTAACACCACACTAGTTAATTCACATTGGATGTGTGCCTATACTTTTGTCAAGTGAGGACCTACCTGATTGGAGTGCAATAGTTTATAACTGTATTTTTCCTTTGGTACATCTGATGGACTCTGCCTTCAAAGTTCTTAAAGGAAGCTTAATTATCAATGTTATCAGTGGGTATTGTGTGTAGACTGCCTTGTTCTTCAATGGAGCTCCTAAGTAGAGTTCACAGAATTTTGTTTTTCAAATAGCTCTGGATAACGGTACCGATGTCGGGAGTAATCTCTGTCATATTTGAATTTCGTGTCAGTTGACATTTCCAGGCTGGATGTGTAGTACGTCTTCGTTTATATCGGAATCTTGGAGTCAACGATAAAAATAATCTGCCTCTTTTGAAATTTCCTTAATTTGGATGATTTTTGATGTGTCTGTGATCTTATTTCTATTTCTGCCTTCGTATATACATCTGTTGGAAGCGTATGAGCTCTGTTTCTGAATCTTGTCTGTGGATTATATGACTATGTTGCTATTCCATACTTGTTTGTTTTGTTTTGTTTTACCTAATTGTGTTGAGTTTAAACCTTAAATCTCCCTAATTGACCTGTTTTAGGTGTTTCTGCTTCAGCGTGTGAGAAATGTTTTGTATTGTTCAACTTTTAAGGTTCTGTTTCACGTGTTTAGCGTGTGTGCGTGCATTTGTGTGTGTATGTGTTTACAATCAGACATTTATTTCCACATCATTTGATCTCATGTCTCATGATGTTTAGGAATTCCAAATTTTTTGGATGTATCGTACGTGTGTTGAGTTGGTATGATGCCACCAGTGCACAAAGAGCTTTCTGTACCTTTATTGTAGAATATTTTGATAGGGGGATGGGAAATGGAGGGGGGGGGGGGAGTGGGTGCGAGAGTAGGAGAAGGAAAGAGCAAGGAAGGTGAAGTAATGAAAGTTGACATAAACCAATGTAAAGTCACACTAGTACCAAACCCTAAGGTCCAATTGCAGTTGTTGGCAAATTTTCTCGAAGAATATGTCAAAGTTACTTGTTATTTACAGGGTGATTTCCATGGAAATCTCCAGCAGTCAGATTTGTACATCATGTCTGTGCTATGCATTTGTACCCTGACCATCTTAACCTGGCTGTTACTACACAACATACTGTAGTTAGTATTGTATCTATGCCTATACCTCCATGGGGAGGGAAATGCACAAATGGTCTAATATCCTTTTCATTGGTTTAAACATCCTGATAAAGTTATTTATTGGGCTGGATAGGACTGAATAGGAAACTGGTTTTTCCTTATGGTCTAACATTTTATTATGTGTCTAATTACATTGAACAAATGACTTTAGCACTGATAAGAAATATTATTTTCTTTTCTTTTTTATCAGTGGATATGTTGCATCTTGACATAGGTCTGGAGAACAAGGGAAAAACAATTAAAGAATAGTGTTAGGTTTGGGCCACTCACAAATTTGCTATCTTCTGCATTTTGAATGCGAAAAAGTTGATCTAAGAACATCTGTAGCAGAGTTACTGTGGATTTTTGGTCCATTTATCTTGCAGTAGAGATGCATGGCGAAACGACACAAAATAAAAAAAAATTAAAAATGGGAATCGCAAATTAGGAGTCTCCGATATAAAGGCTAATGCCTAAAATTAGATACATCAATACCACAGTTACAGTAACAACCATACAGGTATATTATAACTGTTAAAAATATCAAGACCTTTCTGAATCAGACTATCCCTTCAGATAGGGATTGGCTGCTTCCATTCTGATATTGACATTCACTATTCACTTTCAGATGGCAGAGATGACTCAAGTTTTAGTTCACAAAATAGCCCATTTAAGGATGTCTACTTTAGCTAGCTGGGGAAGGGGTTGGGGGGTTGGGGTGGGAATGTGAGGTAGCAGGCTGCGGGACATTCCCTGGAGGGCTTGGTGTGCAGCTCTGTTTATGAACAGAACCTCCACACAATAGTAAAGGTGGAAAAGAACGTTTGGATTCAAAGAAACCCAGGAGGTGACAGAAAGGTTAAACAATGTAATCATACTAGTGTCAAAGATTGTGATTTAATCAGACCACCCTCTCCTCCTCCTCATCCTCCTCCTCCCCTTCCTAAATAATGAGGTATAGAAACAGGAATGAGTTTTATGTATATCAATGTCTGTAGACACTTCAAATATTAATCTGTCCTCTCTGTCAGTTCAGTCTTGAAATGGCTGATTTTGACAGAATAAACATTCCACTCTAAAATATTTGTTTAAGAAAAATTGATATTTATGAATTATTATAAATATTTCCATTCAGAGGTCAAGTTAGTGTCAAAGTCATTTTCTGTCCGAGATTTGTCTTTTGCTTTTTCTCTTTTACCAAACTTGAGGTACTACTCACAGCTTCATTAGCTGTCCTTGTGGTGTATATAAGAAAGATATTGATATTGTCATTTTGTTGTGACCTTTGACCTGTAAGCTTTGATTGGTTAACTCAATATTGAATAAACAAGTGTCAGTTACCAGTATTTATCCTCAGGTGGAAGTATTTGTTAGCTTTTATTCCATGGATAGGTAGGCAAGGAGAGAGAGAGAAAAGAAAGAAAATATCTTGTCATTTTGTGATTCAATTCTTGGGGATGGCAGGTTACTTCAATATATATTGGTTGGGTGCTACCTCATCTCTCTTGGGTTTTCTGTGACTTCTGAAACTTTGTTCTTTGCAGGGTTATAAAAAGGTTACATATTTAAAGGAGCATATCTTGAATCGAATCAGAAAAGCGATTGATGTTACGTATAATTATGAGTACATATCATTATCTTCAGTTTGTAGGATTAAGATGATAAAAGATAGTTGATGTGTGTTTTCATGTTGCAGAAGTGTTTTTTACAGTACTCACAGACTCATACCTGTAAACACAAAACACACTAAACATTTTTCACGTACTGGCTTGGACTAGAAGTACTCACGAAATGTGAAGTTTGTATCAAATTTTATGAGATCAAATGCTGCACAATATTTCTTTGTCAAATAGTCCAGCCTACATTTTGTTCAGTGATGTTGGTCTTTGTATGCCATGAGGTTTATTTCCTCATACAGTTTAGCAGGCCTGTTATCTCAAATGGGTTAATTACAATTTATTCCTTTCGTTTGTCAATTCAGCCCTCCTTTTCAGTAATGCTGGTCTCGGGGGTTTATTTTGATGCACATGAGTTTATTACCAGTTTCGTATCTTTGAGGTTTAACCATAGCTCTGTGATGTCTTGTTCAAATCTTCGTGTTTCTTTAATAAGTCTTAACAGTATTCTGGGACAGTGATGATGGTCTGTATAGTATTAGGTTATTATGAAGTATAGTTTTGGTGCAAAGGTACCATATTCCTTCGGTTGGTCAAGGTAGAATTACCATTCAGTGATGATGACAGCCAGGATCAGCAACCTATGGGTTGGAGCCCAACATTTGGTTCGCAAACGATTTTTGATTGGTCGGTGGCGCAGTTCGGATCTCAGGATTTCATTTTTGCCACTTCAGACCAAGATTGACTAACTTGGCAATGAAGCAGAGACAACCATGACATTGGCTTTTTAATGATAAATTTAAAGGGGAAGATGTGTTGATCGATGGGTCACAGCCAAATGCCCAAATTTGGACTGGGTCCTGGCCTAAAATGGCTGCAGACCGCTGGTCCAAAATTTATGGCACTGTGGTTGTTTTGACGTTGAATTTCTTCCACAGTTTAGCAAAGCAGTGATCTTTAGTTAAGGGGCATTGTATTCCTTTAAGTAGTCAAGCTTTTAGCATTCCTGTTCAGAGTTCATGGTTTACAGTTTATGGCAGTGAGGTTTGAGGTATATTTCCTCACAGTATGTTTACAACTAAGTATTGACCTGTGGTATGATATTTGCACTGTATTCCTTTAATTAGTCAAGCTTTGGCATTCTCTGTTTAGTGTTGATGGTATACAGTGTATGACAGAGAGGTTATAAAGAGGTTGGATTATTTCTTGTAGGTTAATGCACTGTTAATGCACTGTATTCCTTTAACTAGTCATGCTTTGGCATTCCCTGCTTAGTGTTGATGGTATACAGTGTATTGACAGTGAGGTTATAAAGAGGTTGGATTTATTTCTTGTACAGTAGGTTAATGAGATTCTTAGCATGGCCTGCAGTGCTGTACCCCTTCATGTCATTGCAGTGTGTGTACATCGTTTGTGAATGACTGTTATCTGGAGACTGGCAGACTTTCTAAGATGTCTATGATTGGTCTAGTGTTTCCCATTTGGTGTCAGGTATTTGAGTGAATTGCACATCTCAAACTGAACTGGACAATAAAATACTGGAGAATATATATTGCTATGGCAACCACCAGTTAACGGTGTAACTCAAGAGGATCATTGGTTATGGAAAAAGTTGAAAAATTTCAATCTCTCTTGGGTAGGGATTGGTTTCAAATCAATGCAATGGTTGTAAACTGTTAAGGGAAGAGAAACCGGAGCCAGAGGTGTTTTGAAATATTGACTGAATGGATAAAATATTTGAGCAGTAAGAAAACAGGAAAAAAAGGTCAAAAATGTCATATTTCGTGCTGGTCAAGAAGCAGGATTCGAATCAGTTGGAGATGAAGCTCGTGGAAGAAGAGCCGGAGATTTTAAAAGAGAGGAGTGAGGAGGTAAGGATAAAGTAGATAATAATACGGTGAAGATGATCGATCATCTGTTGTGGTGGTTAAATGTCAACAGTATTATTGATATTTGTGAAGGTTGCGTCAGATAGCTCACAGTGTGTTTGGTGACCAATGGGAAACACTTTGTGTGTTTAATAACTACAATTGATTGGATAGATAGTCGATCTGTGTTTGTCGTGGTGTCTTGGAGATTTGGTACTTTAAGATATAAACATGGCCAATGTGTTATGTTAAATCCAGGTTTTAAGGTGAAATTAATCATGTGCGGACTATTAATTTATTAATAATGCGGAGGACTTCATGATGGTATATCCGCTATCCTACAAGTATTATTATTATTGCTTAGGTCACCGGTCATATTTCTTTAGCCTTAGTAATAAATTATGTGTAATATCGAGAACAACGTGGACTTGAATTAACGGGAGGGTTACTTTCAATTCCTCACTCACTCAACTTTTAGTTAGAAATATTAGCCCTGGGTTGGGTATAAGCAGCTAGGGGTTTAGTGGGAGGTCCACTTTTCTGTGATGAGTACCACATTTATCTGTGTAAAGACAATATAGTGAGTAAACAGTATGTAGCATTGTCAGGTATGGTTGCATGTGTGTGTGTGATTACATGTAGCTCTTACAAATTTTATTTGACATTTTGACATGTTTCGTATGAGCTGCGGAAGGAGGCGATGTGGTGGTGTTCACTAACAAGCAGGCGTAGGAGGCGTGGGGGGGGGGGGCTACAGCCCCCCGACCAAATATGTTTGTGAAAATCTGGGCAATATGCTGAGAATTTTTTGGGCACCTACTGAAAGAAAAATAATTTGCATTGTGTTTTACAGTGGCTAAACTTATATTATTATGATCATTATTCTTGTAACGACTTCCCCAATAATTATAACCAATATGGAAGCGTAATAACACGGCAAATGATTGTATGTTATTGGCCTGCGATGTAATTACCGATGCATGCCTATATGATATGCACATTAACCTGTTAAACGTGCGCAGAGCGCGCAAAAAATGTTGGTTATATTTTTTGGGCAAGTCGTTACAGCCCTCCCAAACCAAATTGGGCTCCTACGCCTATGCTAACAAGTACAGTATTTCCTGCATATGCCTCCATGATTGTACGTCACTGCTTCTCAGGCCTCGTGAGTCAGGAGATTATTCATGGACCTTCTGATGTACAGTACTTAGTCAAATATCAAGTTACATGATTCTTTGCAAATGACGAACTGTTTAAACTGGTTTGATTACAATGCGATAGATTTCTGACATCCAATTGTTTCAGCACCTATGCTAGCATGTTGTAATCAACACTTAATCGACCAATGGTCTGCAATGATGAGCGGCCTATGACGTACGCTGCACATGTTGTATGGTGTCCTGCCAAACATTTCCAGAAAACTTTTCAGGCTCGCTACATGCTATTTTGTCATACAGATGTGTACATTTAGGGCAGCAGTTATGTTTTGGCCTGCAGTACATAGCGGGCTACAGCTGTACCTTTGGGAAATGGTTGTAGCCTCTTGTTGGTATGCTTCATATCAAAGGTATCTCATATACTCTGTGATTGGTCTGATATATGAAACAGATAACTTAATTGGGAAGCCGACCAAATTGCAATACATTCCCAGATATGGGGGAGGTTGAGATGTTGAATTATACAATGATAAAGAGAGTAAGATGGTATGTGGTAGGAAAATGTCAGTAATTATACTATATATACATGTATTCTGTTAAGAGGCCATCTTTTCACGGAATATAGTTTATCACCAAGACAGATAGTTAATTATCTGTGTAGTATCTTGATACCTTATAATGTATTCCAGTTTCCATCATCCCCATCCCCTCCTTTCCTCCCTATCCCACAAAGATAAAGCCCCAACCCCCTCTCTCTCTCCCCTCTCCCCTCTCCCCTCTCTCCTCCCCCCTCCCCTCTCCCCTCTCCCCTCCCTTTGCCTCCCTAACCCACACAGATAAATCTACTTTCCTTGTACACTGCTCAGTTTTATGTGCAGTAACTTAATTCTCTTTATGTGTTTTTGTATTTCACATTGAAACTATTGGTAAAGATTTATGTCCCTGTTGTAGTGGCCCCTACTGTATTTACGTAGATTCTATGTACCTGGCTACATCAGTCTCTTAGCAGTTTCTTTGTTTCAGTTTCTGGAGATACTGGACAGGGAAGTTGTTGTTGGGACTTAATTCCTCTGTCCTATCAGACAGTCAGAGCTAAATTTAATTGGTGACTGACTAGTGGGTTATACTGCCATGTGACATAGTAATTTATTATTGCATGTTGTACGGGGAACATCTGCCCGCATTTGGTATATTGTTGCTTTCTGTACATAGACTGAATTGCTTACAGTACTGAGCTGTACAAGTTTATCAGACTTTATGTACAGTAGCATCAACTGTACAACTTAACCCAGTACTTTACTTTGTTTTACAGCATATATACATTTAGTTTTGATTGATGACAGGTGTATGGTCATTTGTTTAAACAACAGTTAATAGGAGTAAATAGTTTGTCTGTGAATTTTAAAGGAGTTAGTGTTGGTTGATGACAGGTGTATGGTCATCTGTTTAAACAACAGTTGTAATTAGTTTGGTAGAGTGTTGTCTGTGAATATTACAGCAGTTGACCACTCATAATATTTACTGAAACCAAAGATTGATGATCTGAAATACCCTTGTTAATAATTGAGCATAAAGCACTGGTGTATATCATGTAATATATATTTTTAATTTTCATCAGACTGTGAATATTTCAGTATCTCGGGATAAATTTGATGTGTCGGTTGTCCTTCTCTGAGAGAGTACACAAAGTTTAACATTCAGTACCCTATGTTGTCGAATTTAATTTTAACCATTATAAGATCATTTACCAAAATCTTAAAGCAGATTACAATGTGATTATTAAGAGTATATGCAGTACTGCATGTTTTTGAACCATACATTTTTAAAATGTTTTTGAAATGTTTTGAACCATACATTTTCATAATGATAAAACATAGTACATTGTAGATGAGGCGGAAAGTTTGGAGCATAGGGAGGTAGGAGGAGGATAGGGGTGCAGGAAATTTTGGAAAGGGGTACAAATAATAAATGGAATGGAATGAGCCCCCAGGCTGATTTTGCTAATAATTTATACATAATTCTATTTTTTTCTTTCTATCTTCTTCAACTTCTTCTAGATCTTCTTCAGGCCGGGCTGTTTGATTCAGTTGGAAGACCAGCGAGATGACAAGTTGACCAGTACCGTGGTTAAGTTCCAGGCTCACATCAGGGGTTATCTGGCCAGGAAGAATTTCAAAACTCGACAGGTAAGGGAATCCTACAACACGTACATGTACTGTGCAATGCTTTTAAATACCTACCCTTCCTCTGAAGGTTTTGTCATTTATGCTACAAATTCACAAATAATGTTTTTTTTTTTGGCTTTTAATTTTTGCACAAATTTGAAGAATAAAATTGTACTAAATCTGGTGAGGGCTTTTAATGCTGCCAAATTTTGAATTGAGTCGCTCTGTTGCATCATGTATTGTTTCCCACATAACTGAATAAGCCCCCGATCGAACTAAGAGATTTGTGAAGTTAAAAAAACATTGAGCTTTTTATTCCAACTTATAGAGTTATTATAAATGTTTATTCCAGTGAATAAACATTTAATGTGTTGTGTTTAGTCTTTGCAGACCTTTTAATTTCTTGTCTCATTCCATCACTCTTGGTGTGATTTTGTTGGACTGCGGTAACAGAATATCCTGATTTTGGACTCTTTACCTCTCCGTTAACGGTAGAGAGTGATATTGCCTGATAGTGATAAGAACATTTAGTATTTAAGTGAAAATGGCAATGTATGGGACAGAAATGGTAACTGTATTAGTAACTTAACAGCAGATTTGGGTCTTTAAATACTGAGTATTCGAGTATGGTTGCTGTTGCTGTTACTGTTACTGTTACTCACCCACATGGAATGTGTACTCAAACAAATACTGTACTAGGTGTGTAAGGAAATCTAGTACAGGTACTAGACAGGTATGAGAGCGAGTGGCCAATTGGATAAGGCGTCGGACTCGTGATCCAAGGATTGCTGGTTCGATTCCTACCTAGTTCATTACGTTGTGTTATTGGGCAAGATGCTTTATCTCACTTGCCTCTCTCCTCCCAGGGGTCAAATGGGTACCTGTGAGGTAACTTGTCATTGGGCGCAGTATATAACTGCTGCCGACTGGAGGGATTGTCTCTGGGACAGGTTATCATTGACCAGGGGTAATATAATGTCTGTAAAGCGCTTTGAGACCTATCGCTGGTATAGAGCCGGCTATATAAAAAGCAAATATTATCTTTATATTAGTATAAGATTAAGTACTGTTACTCATGTTACAGTTATGTACTCATAATCATACCAATGGTAATTATACTTGTACTTGTACACATGCTGTAGTCTAACTGGTAAAACTAGTCTGCTTAACTCAGTTCTGTTCTCAGAGTTAAGCTAAGTTCCTTCACCAATAGAATCAATTCCTTCTACATTAGGAAACGCTATCCCAGATGCTTATTTTTTAATTTAATTTTTTTGTTTCTTTCTTTTTCTCTTGCAGGTTCAAAATGTTGCAATCCGGTGTATCCAGAGGAACATCCGTAAATACCAGGGAATACGAAACTGGCCGTGGTGGAAGCTAGTCGCTAAGATCCTACCCCTGCTGGACGTCCACAGGACAGAAGAAGAATTAAAAATGAAAAACGTAAGTATGACCTGCTTGCATTGAAAATTATAGTGATATCACCCCATATGCTGGCCCACAAAGCTGTCTACCAATAAGCATAACTACTGATCAGTCTTCGGATGATGGTGGTGGAGGGGGGAGATAGGGGAAGGGTAGGGGGATATGAGGAGGGAAGGTGTGGTTGACTTTTTTAAAATCGGGATTTATTTAAAGTCTGAGAGTCAGAAAACTTTCCACTAGAAGAGTCAAAGTTGTTTTCATTTGGGATGAAAGGAAATGAGAGTTACTCTGTCCTTGACTGGAATAGATTTACTCCCCTCATAAATTTGGTACATTCCACAATGATCATAATTTGTACGTTCCACTGCTTCACGTCGTCCTGTCGTTTGGATCCCCTAATAGAATATTGTCTTATTCATCTGCAGATCGAGGTCGAAGAACTTCGAGCACGGTTAGTCCGAGTGGAAGAAGAGAGGAACAATTTGAAACTAAACTGCGATAAACTTGAAGCACGGGTAAGGCTGTTAAATGCTTGTTATCATAAATATTTAAAATTCATTGTTGTCGTTCTTGTTTCTTTTCGTATTATCAAATTTGTTGTTGTTGTTTTTGTTGTGGTTGACATTGCCATTGCTGCTGTTTTCTATTGAACATTTGTTTTTTTTTCCACCACTGATAATAAATTAAGTGACAAGAAGATCTTAATAAAGTAAGTTTCCATTTAAGCAGTTGAAATGAGGAACGTCAGTTCATTTGATTAGGCAGGGCATTTCAGGGAGCTGGCAGTCATTGCTGAAGAGGTCAAAGGTCAGAACGACCTGAATGAGAGTAAACGTTATAGTTTCCAGATGCTCGACCTAACATAGATTATAACCCTGTTCGACCAATATAAGGCTCTACCCTTCAAAAATATGTGAGGATATGTATGAAAGGCCATCGAAGGCATGGGTCTAGGGCATGGGTAGGGTAGGGCATGGGTAAGACATGGGTAGGGTAGGGCACAGTGGCGGGGCTAGGGGTATTGGTCAGGGGGGCGAGAATGGTCTGTAGGGGCGCTTTCAACATTATCTAAGCGGAGCGCCACCACAGGTTGGCGCGGAGCGTACCAAAATTTTTTGAGTAAAGATACTCCCTAGATCACTGGAAATTATTCTTTCTGGGCCTTTCTAATTTGCAGATAAACGAAGAATAAATAGCCGTTAGAGAATTTTGTCAGAAAATTACACCAACAAAATGTGACAAATGTCAATAGATACTGTAGATGAGAGCGCAATAAAAAAGTCAATAATCGCGAATAAGTAAAAAGTGGTAAAAAGCTGAAAAGGGCGCCAGCAGTCCATTTGAGTCCGTCAGGGGGGGCATCCGCCCCCCCCTGACTGCATGGACGCTCCGCCACTGGTAGGGCATGGGTAGGGCGTGGATAGGGCATGGGTACAGAGGTCAGAGGGAACAGCCAGAGAGTCGGGGGAAAGTTGACAACCATAAAGTTTTCCTTAAATCATCTTGGGGCAGCTTGCAAGTATTTAACCTTCTTTCGCTCACAGATGACAGAGCTGACCACAGACCTGTCAGAAGAACACGACACAGCGACCAACGTTACTGAAATGTTAGAAGCGGAGACTGCAGAAAGGCTCAGACTAGAGAAAGAATTAAAAGATTTAAAGGTAAGGAGAAGACAACCAAGAAAACATCCATTTCCTTTTCATTTAATGAATATGAATTTTTTTAAGCAGATGGACAAAAGAGATAAAAAGTTTCAGTTTTTCTGAAAATTGATTGTTCTCTGAGAATTGGTTTCGAGGTACTTTTCATTGGTTATTTGCTCAGCAGGCTTTTTGTTTTAATTCATAATCCATTTTAATTTATGCTTCTTGAGCGATTCAATTTATTGCTTGTTTGTGATTTGAATCTTAGCTACAACTGCTATTTCACTCACATCATTAGACATACTCTTTCATGTCAAACATTTTTTTTTTTTGGGGGGGGGGATAAATTGATAAAGTTTGATCAATTTCAGCCAATGTTTGAGAAAACAACTCTGTCGAGTATCGTCCAAGCAATTGCCCACTAACAGTTTGAAGGAAAATCATGAGTTAAATCCTTCATGTACGTTCAAACGGTTTCGTTTATACGACTGATCCTGTTTCGTTGATAATTTACAGTTTCATATATGGTTTGAATCTATGCTACTGTTTAGCACTATTCCATATGAAAGCGAATTTTATAGAAATATTTTTTAGACAAAAATGCTTACTTTGCAGTGATATTGTCATTCACTACTTTCAGTGTAGGTTGCCTTTTAGTATCACTTCTAGTTACTTGAGAAATTCCCTACAAAGACTGTGAGACTCACTAACACACATGACAAGGGATATATATATCCAGCCTAGAGAGTGATTTGGAAATTAGGTGAGGCTCAGTTATACCAACCTTGGAGGTGTGTCAGTCGTTGCAAAAACATCAGTTGATGTTTAATTTTAGAAGACTAGACTCTCTCTAGGTGCTAGATATCAGTTGCGAGACAAATCCAATTAAAGAAATGACATTGTGACTGGTACACATGTTCACAGTTGCATACTATTAGTTGGGGAGCCTCTGTGCCAGCAGAAGATTTTAATTGAGTGCACCTCATTAATGCCTCCTCTTCCTTTCATCTAGGCCTCTCATCAAAATCTGAAGAGAAAAGCAGAGCAGTTGGACATGGAGGTGATAGAATCCAGGATGATGAGATCATCGTTCATCGACGGCGACACCAGTACGGAGGAGGAAGGTATGTTGATGATGATGATGATGATGATGATGATGATGATGATGATGATGATGATGATTATGCAGGGGGGGGATGGGTGAATGGGTGGTGTAATGGTTGACAGCATGAGAGATGGGCTTGTGTCAAGTAATGAAAGTATAATATTTGTTAAAATAAATTGTTTACTGAAGAATCAAGACACCAATTCAAATTTGGGTGATTCTTTGTGGAAAGAAATCAAGCCGGCACAAGCATTAAGAAAACAAAACAACAAGAGTCCGACTGAACAGCTGAGTCAGAAGAGCCCAAACTTTGTATCCTTGAGGTGACTGGATCAAACTTTGTATCCTTGAGGTGAGATTGGATCAAATATTGTATCCTTGAGGTGACTGGATCAAACTTTGTATCCTTGAGGTGACTGGATCAAACTTTGTATCCTTGAGGTGACCGAATCAAACTTTGTATCCTTGAGATGACCGGATCAAACTTTGTATCCTTGAGGTGACCGGATCAAACTTTGTATCCTTGAGGTGACTGGATCAAACTTTGTATCCTTGAGGTGACCGGATCAAACTTTGTATCCTTGAGGTGACCGGATCAAACTTTGTATCCTTGAGGTGACCGGATCAAACTTTGTATCCTTGAGGTGACCGGATCAAACTGTATCCTTGAGGTGACCGGATCAAACTTTGTATCCTTGAGGTGACCGGATCAAACTTTGTATCCTTGAGGTGATTGGATCAAACTTTGTATCCTTGAGGTGATTGGATCAAATGGTTTCAAAACCAACAGTTTCTCTTCTCTTTCTGAAGAAGTTTTGCCTAGTTTGGTGAATTCCGATCATTACGAATCGGGCAGAAGTTCAACTCCGAACCGCTATGAACCGCTATGAAATGTTATGATCGTGAATGAATGGCAACTTATCTCAAGCCTTCTCTTTTTCTATGAGTGTTCAGAGAATTGCAAGGCGGGCATGTGATAGTCAAACCCACCGTTGCTCCCCACAACACCACATAAAATTCCACATCTGGCAAGCGAGAGTTCACCTCACAATTAAACTGTTTCCTTAAATACTGAGGGAGGTGAAGGCGCCCCTCCTCCCCTCCCCCATTGATCATAACTGCAGTGCAGCTATGACAAACAAATTTTTTTCTTCAAAATCATGGAAAGAAGAACTAAGCCCCATTTTTTCCCAATTTGCAAACCAGACATATCCATGGAAGACTGTGCTGAACAATGTAACATATCTGTAATATTGAATACTGCAAGCTAACCTGGTATCTTAGAGGGTTTTTTTGTAACCGGGAACCTAACGTTTGTAGGGCGGACACTTTAATCGGTACACCACGCCTGAGTTAATATTATCTACGTCATAGAAGAATATGGTGTCCTATTTTGTCTGATTTAGTTTGATTGCAAAATATTCCCCTTGTATACATATTTTGGATATCTCTGACACATTTCTCCACAATATATTTCTTGAACTATGAAGTGGGCATCCATCTGTTCAAAGCATAAACATATGGTTGAGGGGGAAGAAGGGGACCGTAGAGTCATTCCGTCAATAAACTGGCCGAATATTCATAGATACATTTGTCGTTCTTCATTCCTGCTTTTCAGATTCCGTATATAAACACAAATACGACTACTTGAGAAAAGAATCGGAATTAGCAAAGACCAAACTGAAACAGGAACACGAAGAAGAACTGGAGAACTTAGCGAGTGCAAAGAAAGCCGTTGAGAGGAAGGTAAGGGTCAAATTTAGGATGCCACTTTGCTGTCTGTAACCTCCAATTTTTCCCTCCTCCCCCCTCCCAGTCCCCCCTTTCCCACCCCTCTGATTCAATTGTAAAATTCCTGTCTAACATTTTTTTTTTAAAGCCATTAGGTCCCTGTTAAAGAGAACCACAGTCTAAAAGGATTTGCCCTCGATTTACAAAACTCTAAACAAGCCACGATAAATATAACAACCGGTCTCGGTAAATAAAAGAAGTCGAAAATAAGATGGACTATAATCAATCAAACTCTTGTGATGTTTGTTTCATCAGTTGGCCGAGGCTCTGGAGGAGGTTGAGGAACAGAGGAGGCAGGCGGTGTCGATAAAGAGAAAGTCGGTGAAGTTGAACGGAGAGACTCAAGACATCAGGAGACATCTGGAGACGCAACAATCCAGGAATTCAGACCTGGAGAAGAAACAAAGAAAGTAAGACATTTTTCTCCACTTTTTCTCCCGAGGAAAATTTAAGCGAGGAAAACGGTTACGGAAAATTCTGAAATTGATGTAATAGAGTACCTTTCCCTTGTTGTTCAATCGCTCTCTTGTGTTCATGTAATTTCTTGTTATGTTGATACATTTGACAAATGATCAAATTTGGTTAAATTAATAAGTAAGGATTTATATCAACACTGAATGTACCAAAACTCAAATCAGATTTCTGATGACTCATTACTTGTCGAGATAATGAATTTTCTCATCGTCACGTGTTGATACATTTGACAAATGATCAAATTTGGTTAAATTAATAAGTAAGGGTTTATATTAACACTGAATGTACCAAAAACTCAAATCGGATTTCTGATGACTCATTAATTGTCGAGATAATGAATTTTACATTCATCGAGTGAGGTTATCGGCACAACACACTGCCTGGATTTATATGCTCAATCATTCGTTCAAAAATGATATCTGCACGATGGTAAACTATGCATAAATTGTGATTAGGCTGTGTACAGCTGCTTAATGCACATTGTGGCAGTGATGGATTAATACCCTCTTTAGCCTTAAGCTTCCCTATCTCCCCCCCCCCTCCCCCCAAAAGAAACAAAAAGAACTGAAGGCTGTACAGCTTCTTCTTGCAGGTTGTGGCAGTGATGGATTAACACCCTCTTTAGCCCTAAGCTTCCCTGTCCCCCCTCCCCCCCCCAAAAGGAAAGAAGTATCATCAATGAATAATCTGTCATGTATATTTCAATTATTCAAAATCTTATTTTTCTTTGTGTGTGTATGTGTCGTGCAAAATTTACTCCTGTGTTACAGATTCAGCTTGGAAATGTATCGGTGAGCAGATTCTGAAAACAATATTATCACCATTACCATTTCAGTTATTTGTGAACTCTTTACTATTCCCCTTTTCTCCATTGACAGACATTACACATACAGAAACCCACATGTGTGTGTGTGTGCATTACTTGTCATGTCTGGGAGTTATCCCTGACGACAACATTTGGTATTGAATCATGAGAATTATTTCTTCACCTGTGAAACAGATCAACTTTCATTTCAGATATTAATCAAGAAGTTTGTTTCTATGTGAATCAGCATTCATTCTGGTTTGCATGTTATATTAACTAATTTCATGAAATTGTTTAGGTTTAACCAATAAATGGACATGCTAGTTCCACTTGCATAAAATTTAAGTCCAAGTGACAATTGAAAAGGCAACATAAATCTACCTGCTGCCCTCTATTTTCAGCAATTTAATGGTTTCCAAAATTTGAAACGTTATGACATAAAAAGATCTAGATTTCGTTAAGAAGCTCAGTTTATCGTCCAAACTAAATGATTATGTTAAAGTTCTTGGCAATTTTATTACAAAATTTGAAAGATATTTTGTAATCACAAAATTTGATGAAGTCTCAGTAACATCGTCTTGGCACTAAGGGTTCTGTATAAACTTCATCACATTTCCTAATACATGTTTGTCATATATGAACAAAATACATGCATGCACACAGAGCATTTCAAACATTGTCTACCTTATATATCAAGATGAACTATTTTTGAGGGGGATGTCTTGAAACTTTGACACCTTACTCGATATTATCTGACATTTGAAATTCACTGTCAGGTATTCAGTGTGTGTGAGTACATACAGTATCTCGCAGCTTGTCTTGCTGAAATGTATTGAAATATTGTACTCCATATTATCTTTTGAGAAATGTTCTGTACCTTATAATAACATACTGAACATACTGTCAATTAATTAAGTATGCCTAGTAGCTGAATCTTTCTTTGATGAGCATATCTCACAGTATATATTGGAATACATACTTTCACTCATGTCTTACATGATAATTTTACAGTACTTCACATTATCTCTTGGTGAATATTCTGTACCTTACAGTAATTCCTTGTTGAACATACTGTCAATTAATTAAGTATGCCTAGTAGCTGAATCTTTCCTTGATGAGCATACCTCACAGTATGTATTATTATACAAATAATGAATGGTTATGAGTGCAATAGTGCAAATATTTCATTCGTTGAAAGATGGAATGTTCCATTCAACAGGGCGCAGCCGAGTTGAATGGAACAAATTACATCTTTCAACGAATGAAATATTTGCACTATTGCACGAATGGAAACCATTCATTATTTGTTTTATACAACACCTTCAAATTTGGATATAATTGGATGTAAAATGCACTCATGCAACAGATTGTTTTGAACAGACAGGTTTCTCTGCTCTCTTACCATTGAAGAAAGTGCTATCAAAAAAGTATAACCCATGGTTCTATTTCATAGAGTGCAATAGAGCGGATTTTGCATGCAATCGACGAGCAATTGACCAATCAAATGGCCGGAATATAAGTAAGGTGTTGTATAAATGCATACATGCTTCACCCTATATCTTACACAACATTACAGTACTTTGCATTAAATACCTAACAGTAATTCCTTATTGAACATACAACAATCCTCACAGTATACCTTGGTGTAGGTGGGTCAACCTACCGCTATTATAGTGAGTAGTTGTGGAAATATCTTGCAGTATACCTAATTGTACATTTTACGCAATATTATGTGTCATTGTCTCAATGCTATCTACTAGTGTGGGTGTTGAATAGGACACTGCATGGTTCACTGAATTTTACACCCATGCAAGAAATACTAAGCTCTATAATACAAATTCCGACAATACCATGTGTGCCATTCACCAGTTTGTTGTCCCAAAGCATAGTCACCACCATTTTAAGTTTGATCAACTTTAGGATTCTTTGTTCAATAACCAAGCAGATAAGGTATTAGATATCGACCAGCTTCTAATACTCACAATCTCGTGTGGATTACTTCAGATTACGGAGAACTTTTAAGCTAACCAAGAAAACGGGTCTGATTTTATAAACCCACAAGCAATGTTGTATGTATTTTAGATCCTCCTGCAAGCAGAAACTCACGAAGAAGCCATCATTGGCATTTCAAAGCCGCAAGCTGACCGAAGTCAGTATCTTAGATTCATATTAAACTTCCATGATTATGAATTGTCAATTGTCTTCAACTCTGTAACTGGACGTCATACATTAATCTTGGAGTGACTCGAACTCGGGACCTTATGATCAAAAGGCACCGTCGTTAACCACTGAGCTAACACTCCTGTTAACACTTCTGTTGTCAACTTCTATCTGGCTTTCTCGACAGATTTGACACGGAGCTCCACAAGTTCCAGTCCGAAGCATCGACGGAGCGAATAGCCAAGGAGAGGATGCAGAGGGAGAAGGATCAGATGCAATCGGAGATAAACAGACTTTTAGCAGAGTTAGAGGTGAGGATTCATGTGTATTAAAAGGGAATCAAAATAAAATCAAACTGTTAGCAAGCTGCTTATCCACTAGAGAGCCTGTGTAAGAGAATGTGTAAAAGTAAGTTGGCCTGACGTTTCGATCCTAGCAGGATCTTCTTCAGAGGCTAAATGACAAGTGAAAAGTGAAAAAGGGAAAAGAGTTGACAAAGATCCAAGCAGTGAAACATTTTCATCAAAAGTCAAAAACGTTTTGTTTCACAACCGTTCCATACATGTCAACAAATTATTACATTAGTTTGTTTCACATTCTGCATAAAATTCCAAAGTGAATATTTTGGCCTAAAAAAAGTTGAGAACCTGAAACAGGAAAAAAGATTTGTTGAAATTCTCCTAAATGTACCCAGAGACTGTCACAGTGTCTACTGCTTTCGAAGATAAAGACCCTGCTCAGAATGTCTGGCTTCTTAGTGGTAGATTCAGAAAGAAGAGGGCAGCTGTGACCTTTGAGAAGGTTATTGGGGGTGGGGGGAGGAGGGGGGTAGGGGGTGCAATGCAAGAATGTTACCAGTTCTTAGGCTAGGGTAGATTTTTGTTTGTATGCATAGAAAACGTCTGAGTATTGTCATTTGTCAGACAAAACGGTTCGTTTAATCGCATGAATAGGTATCACCAAGATTTTCTACAATGTTCAGTAGAACAGTACACTAAACATGTTGCTATATTCCATACATATATAATATTACTTTAGGGGGGTTTTGAAATGCATAACTGTTACCAGTCTGTATAGCTAGTCTGGCTTACGGACGCCCACACACGTATCATTGTACTGCTAATTACACTCTTTGCTGTTTTCTAATCAGCTTTGCCGATAATATTATTCATTACCCTCCCTATTAATCTGTTGTCCATGTTCAAACAGACCCAGCTGTTTTATCGTCATAAATATTCATGGTTAACAGTTCTTTGAAGCCGAAGTTTTAATGCCAATCAGTTTTGTATTGTATTGTATTGTATTTTGTATGATGGGATTGTCCCAAAATACAACCATTGATAGGAAGATAAGATAAACTAAAATCATAATCTGTAACTTCGGGTCCACGAAAAAATCGTACCAGGAATTGTGAAATTTGGCATAAGAGGGTTATTCTGGTGGCTGAAGTTGATTGCGCAATAAAAGTACTGGAAATTG